>JAJOOR010006465.1:0-48729 GCA_036250505.1 Solanum acaule
AATAAATATGCTTGTGTTAATCATAAAAAGTTAAGAACAATAGCTAAACTATATTTTATTAATCACGAATACAAATAAATAATAAAGGAGAAGAAAGAATAAACCACAATTCTCCGGCCTTCACGGCGGCTCTTCCAAAGTTCCTAAGTTAGAAGAAAATTTATATTGTGTCTTGTATCTTGGTTCTTCGCTTTTCTTAAAGAATAATTTTCCATGCCCTATTTATAGACATAAAAAGCCTAAATAAAATAATTAAGTTCAAGACAAATTAGGAAAACAAAACCGACTTAAATTGGGTTTGCACTGTACGCACGCGTGATTTCTCCAAATTGTTGGCGGCAGAGAAGCGCCGGTCAGCTGACACGTGGCAGCAGCAAGCCTACTTCAAATTGAATTGGCGTTTAACTTTGCACCATATATAGGAATATATTATTTTAATAAATTTAATCCATTAAGCTGCCTGCTTGATTTCCTTCTTCAATCTTCCATTTTTAATTCGTTTTAGCTTCAAACTTCTCCAATTTTCCACCAATTTAATCCTACAAATAAAATACACAATTTAGCACAATCCATCAAATTAATGCTCAAAAAGGAAAAATATAAATAGCAAATGTGAGGAAATAATGATTAAAAATATGTATTTTTAGCCTCACATCAATCATGAGTTACTTCATTGTCATGACTTATTGTATATGAATGTGCCTTGCTTATGGTGACTTCAAATGAGTACTTAGTGTGAGTAGTAGTATGGGATGATACTTGCACATTGCACAAGTATGACTTAGGGGTTGTCTTAGGTGATGGTCCTTATGTGATGATATAACTTATGGAAGGTTTATGTCTCTTATGATTGAGTATTGTGTGAAGATGGAAAGGTTGAATGGTAAGTTCACTTTTGGTGACCTTAAGGTGGTACTTTAGTGTGGATGGTGGTATGGGACACTATCCATACATTGCACAAAGTATAGCTTGAGGGTTATTTGAGGTGAAGGCTAAATGTGAAGGTAAAGGGTTACATGTTGATTATGTTCTAATGTGGTTAAATGACTTGTATGTTGGTTATGTTTGAATATTATGCCTCTTATACTTATGTTCATGATGTTTTATCAAAATGGCATAAAAGCATGACTTTCAAATATATGTTCGTTTTAAGTATGTTTTTGCATGGCTTCCATACTTAGTACTTAATTGTGCTAACCCATATTTCTTCATTTTTACCAAAGTGTAGGGTTTGGAGATATTGGTGCTCTATGCTTGAAGAATAGGTTTCTATGGAGCTTGGAGATGAAGACTTGGTGAGTCCTTATAGTTTCGAGGACAAAATCCACTATGTTCCGTTTATGTCTTTTAGTTTATGTTAAAGCCTTTGTATGGGTTAAGTCCCAATGTTGTATTCAAAGTGTTAGATGGTTTGAGACAAAGTCTAGAAAGTCTTTCGCTTGCTTTTTAATGAAAAATGTCTTCGATTGTAAAGGAAAGTTTTAATTCCTCTCTATTTTCCTATGTTCTTATGTTCAAGAATGCTATCAGGCTTGTATGAAACCCTTTCGGGGTTGAGTACTAATGAGTCCACGATTTGGACTCTTTTAGGGCTTTATTTTGATATATTTAGTGTCCTCAAATGCATATTTTGTCTCAATAACTGATGAAAATACTTGAGTTTCAGGTATTTGGAGTTAGAGAATAAACAAGGACACTATTGGGAAAAAGGAACAAGCCAGTTGAAAAGAATGAAGAAAAGACGGCCTGAGGATCGCCTAAACAATTAGGCGAATCGCTGAATGGCTATAGTCTCGCCTAATGTTCCAGTATGCCAAGCTATTAAAGAGAAAATTGAGTTGGCGAGATAAAGGAGAAGTCGGCGAGTCGCTGAACGATTTCGCGATGCAGTACTCCATCGCCCAATGTTACAGAACTTGAATTTGTTGAAGGCCAATACAAAAAGACGAGGAACCAGACTAAAGGGCGGATCACCGAGTGTATCGGCGATCCCGACTAACTGCACCGAGTGGTCCTTCGCATCACATTTTTTTGAAAACTATAAATACTCGTTTTAAATTCTTAGATTAGTATCATATTTTGTAGGGAATTAGATTTTTGCTTGAAATCAGTATCAAACATTATTTTCAGTTTTTAGAACTTAGAGTTTTGAAGACTTTGTTCCTTAGCTTTGAAGATTTGGAGGTTCCCATTTCTAAGCAATTGGAAGTGTGTATTGAAGATTCTTCATCTTGGATGTGTATAAAGACAATATTTATCGTACCCATTTGATGGAAACACTTTTCGATATCAATTTCTATCTCTTCATCATGTCTAGCTAAAATCCCAATTCTTGGGGTGTGAATATGGCTTGAATTTATTGCTGGGTATTGCTTATAGATAGTTATTTTGCTGTTTAAAGGTGATTTCGTTCAGTAGTTGTGTTTGAATTTAATGGGGTTGTAGTTGCAAATACAATTTTATCTTCGTGTTTTTGACTTGCTCGAGAGAGAGGTTTTAAAACCAAATCTACTGAATCGATAGTCTGTGGTTATTGTGTTGTCGTGGGTTCAGCTCGAGAGAGTGAATCTTAAACCCTCTCCCACACATTTAGCTCAAGAGAGTGAATGGACTAAGGCGAAGGTTGTGCTTCATTGCCACTTATCGGTGTTCGAGAGAAACTAATTTTATTTGGGGTAAATTGTTTGAGAGAAAATTTATCCCCACTAAAGTCTAGCTTAGTCACCAATTTACAGCGATTTACTATCAATAGCATTTACCCGATTGTTTATTTTAGCCCATATTCCTATCACATCCCAAGAATCCCGTCTCAATATTTGCATTTTCGTTTTTAATTATTATTTTAATCGATAATTGATTACAAAAAACCCTTAGATAATTGACACTTGTGTCTCCCTTTAATTTGATATGTTTTTCTTCATAAATGTTTATAGCTATAATTGACATGAACACATTCTTGCTTTTCTCTTAATTCTCGATTACAAACCGCTCCTTTAGGATTCGACCCCAACTCACTAGTTGGGTTATATTACTATTGAACGACCGTGGACGCTTAGTATTGGATGAAGCACCCGAATACGTCAAGTCAAAATGGTGCCACTGCCGAGGAGTAGTGTTAATTGATAATTTTTGGTTAAGTTGAATTTGCTTTTGTTAATTGTAGTTCTACTTACTTTATTTTCAGTTTTGTTTTGCTTGTTTGTTTTGAAAACATGAAGTATGAGCGTAAACTTCAGCAATAGCAGCCAAGTAGGCCATCAAGACGACATCGAAAACCTCAACGATGTCAACGAGCCTCATGCTAATGACCCCCATCTCATGGGCGGTATTGGTGCCATTTGCTTACCTCCGGCCGAAGGAAATGTGGTATTTCACATCATGAGTACTATGTTGCAACTAAAATGACTTTTCAGTGGTTTGGCTCATGAGGATCCCCATGAGCACATTAAAAACTTCGTGGATGTATGCAGACCATTTTCCTTCAAAAATATCTCCCAAGAATCGGTCCGGTTGAGGTTGTTCCCTTTCTCTTTGATGGGAGAAGCGTGCAAGTGGCTGGCTGAATTGCCACGTGAATCAATCACTTCGTGGGAAGAGTTGGTCATCGCATTTCAAGTGCGATTTTTCCTCCCTAAAAAATGATGACTCTTCGGGACACCATTCAGAGCTTCAAGCGTCTAGAAGGCGAGCCAATTCATGAAACTTGGCTGCAATTCAAGAAGTTGGTGCTTGAATGCCTAACCCATGGCTTGCCTGATAACGTGTTGCTGCAAGATTTTTATCGGAGTCTTGATTCGGTAAATAAGGGTGTTGCTGACCAACTTTCTCTGGGAGATTTGATGCAACAACCTTATGTGATAGCGGCTCAGCTCTTGGATGGCATGACTACCATAAACATGGCGTGATATACCTGTGAAGACCAGGTCTCCCCTCTCATGTTCAAGTTGTCTAAGGAACAGATGGAGAAGGACCAACAGAGGGACCAAAACATGGCCAAGATCATGACACAACTTGATATTTTGTCTACAAATGTCATGGGAGCTAGTGCTCGAAGTGTCAATGCCGTGGGTGTCAGGTGTTCTAATTCAGATGAGTCCAAGTTTGAAGCCTTGTATAATAAAAAAGTAAATTTCCTAGCCAATCAAGGCGGTGGCTATCATTCAAACTACCCGAGGTAGGGTGGTAACCAAGGTTGGGCTAGGGATGAAGGTTGAAAAGATCGAGATCGTGAATGGAGGGACCGTAATCCAAATTGGAAGGATGGGGAGAAGGATAAATATATGCCTCCCCATGAGCGCCAAAAACCAAAGGATTCAGAAAGTGGTAGGTCTAAGGATATGCTCTCTTGTATTTTTAACAAAGTTAAAGGGTCAAACACAATTTTAAAAGAAATAAAAGATGACGTGTCTACCCTTAGCCAGACCGTCACCTCCCATTCAGTGTTGATCAAGCAGTTGGAGACCCAAATGGGTCATAAATTGTCTCATCTCAACCCGAGACAACATGGGGGTTTGCCTAGTGATACTATGGCTAACCCCAAGAATGAGGTTTGAATGTGGAATTGCGTTGTGCAACGACGTTAACTAAGGCGCTGCTTGGGAGGCAACCAAAGTTTTCTTATTTGTTTACCTTTCTTTGTTTAGATAATGATTTGTTGGTTGTGCATGTTAATGCGTGGAAAGTGTTCGGAATGAGGGAAATTGGCGATAAAAAGGTCCAGTTGGTGCATAGTCGAAAGGGTCGGCAACCCCGACTCAGACCGCCATTGGACTTAAGACAAATTTTACTTGGAGTCTATAACTTTCGGTGAAAATTGGGAAATTATTAGCGAGTCGCCGACCTAGTCGGTGACCCCGATATAGTCCGGCGTTTGGATCTCCAAATCAACTGGAAGTCCTATAAAATTCAAAGAGGTAAGTGTCGACTCGGTGCTTTGCCGAGCAAATCAGTGAGTAAGACTAATGTCCCCGAACGGGTAAACACTGGATGGTTTTTAAGGCCAAAAGGTTATATTTTTCAAACTCCTTCACTTTCCCACTCTTTAAATCTTCACAAACTCACACCTGCACCTTAGTTTATATATTGTCGCATTTCGAGAAGTATTTTAGTTGTTGATTGGTGCTCGGAGTTGAATTACCTTACCGCCTAACATTTCAATCTTAACTAAATCGGCATAAAAGGTTGGTTTTCCAAACCCCGAGTTCATTTTTATCAAAATTGTACTCATTTGAAACATTATTATCTTGATTGTCGTATGCTGGGCCTCTCTGATAGAATTAGTATGTTTGAATGCCAATTTTAAGCCGATAATCATGCCCGTAATATGTTGATTGTTGAAATCCTGTATACTTGTGTGGGGTTGTGCTTGCATGTTTTCTAGTTTAGTTGGGTGAAGTATGAATAGCCCGTATTTGTGCCAAATGATGTAATTTGCCTAATGACAGAGCAGGTGACATTATTCTTAAGGGCAAATGTCGTCAATTGGCCAAATTTGGCAAAACCGGGAGAAGTCTGAGTATCCCAGGGCAATGGGTGTTATGGGTCTCGTTTGAATTTGAGTTGTGCATGTTTTGATTTTTTTTCTGGGGGTTGCGGGGTTGTATTCGAGAAGATGAGTTGAAAATAGGCACGTTGGGTCGTTTGGCGAGCTGAGTCAAGCTCGCTGAACCACTCGGCGGGTCGCTTAATGTCCCCATCTCGCCTTCAATTTCATGCTTTATTTGATGACTGGTTCTGTAACTTTCAGCGAGAAGCCTGAGGTCGCCAAGCGTACTCGGCGACTCACCAAAAGTCTTCTTGATCGCCTTTTGTCTGCACCTCTGAACCTTTTTTTCACTGTAACTCTTGGCGAGCTAATTCTTGCTCGCCGAAAGTTGTTGGTGATTCGCCGAAAGACCATTCCTTTCGCCAAATTTCCATAACTTTAAAATTTATTTTCTGTGCTTTTGTTCGAACATTTCCTAACTTTGTCTCAATGCTTTGCAGACATGGCTAGACCAAAAGTTGCTGGGAGAATCATGTCACCCCGAGAGATAAGAGCACGTAATTTCAAAATAAATGAAGAGAGATCAAAGCCTCCCAAGGAGGGAAAACAAGAACCTTCACTTGGAAACAAAGGCAAGGGTAAGAGGCCCATTTCTGACAAGAAGACTACTCCTCGAGACCTCCCTATTCCTTTATGGACCCGGGGACTTTATACAACTGTTTGAAAATTCTTGGCGGACACACCTGTAGCAACTCCTAGTGAATTTTTTGCTATTGTCCCTTTTAAAGGAACTCTGGGCACTGATACCCGAGACCAGACTGCTGCACCAGGCATTGATGCCCAGACAGATGAAGAGACTGCGTAGACATGATGCCCTCTTTACCTCCTTCTCTGTCTTACTTTCATATTGACTTTTGGATAATTTTGTTTGCATTTGAGGACAAATATTTTTATTTGTGGTGGGGTGAGGCTCACTTGCTGTGTGACATTCATTATTCTTGTTTTGTTTATATTTTGGCTTTGATCTAAAAATTGTGTTTTTACACTGCTTTTGTGGATGCTTGAGCTTATGGCTTCTCGCTTTTAATTGTAAATGATTTTTGACCCTTTCGAATTTTTTTTTCCACCTTTTGTATGTGTTGAATGTGGCTGTTTTCTTGCAAATTTGAGTACCCATTTTGATCAATACCGATGACTCAAATAGTGCTCATAATCGAACAAAAATGAATGCGTAGCTACAACGAGGACAGTTGAAGTTGCATAGACAATATGTGAACTCTTTGCATCTTATTGTGACTAGCCAAGTATCAAATTGAGTTTCTTGTGATGAACATTGCACACTAGCGAAAATATGAAGTCTTGTTTGGCATTGGTGTCAATGCCTTGTGTGATGAGCTTACCGTGAACCATGTGTGATGATACCTATAATTTGCCCTGTTGGTCCGGTTGGCTAATTGATGCAATTTCTTGACAACTTTAAAGAGTGTGAACCAATTATACCTCTTTTTGTGGCTTACCTTGTGAGTGTGTGAACCTCTTTTGAGCACCCTTTGAGCCTTAACCTTTTCTTGGAAGAAACTTGATAACATTGTGACCTTTTATCGATCCATTAGCCATAATCCTCATGATTTGTAGTTTGTGTAAATAGCCAACATAGGCCAATAGCCTAAGTTGGGGGTGTGGTGAAAAGAAAAGGTAAATCAAGAAAATGCAAGAAGTCCCTTTTGCTCTTGTTTTGAGAAAAATGGAACCCCTCCATATAAAAAAAAAGAGAGAAAAAGAAGAAAAGATTGAAAAAGAAGAAGAAAGAAAAAAAATTGTGAAATAAGATTGTGGAAATACAAAGAAAATGGGGTTTCCAATGACTCATGGAAGATGAATAAGAGGTGACTTTTGAGTTTGAATGAAAATGATGAAGAAAAGGAAACAAGGTGTTGTTCACATCACATTTCATGAGGATTTCAGCCTGTAAGCCTAAATGTCCATACCATTACACTCAACCCCATTACAAGCCTTGAAAAGACCTTTTTGATCTTGATTGAGCTGAAGCAAAAGTCTATTGGAAAACACAGGCAAACCTATAGGTGAAATCATGCATTGTGTTTATCTTTGTGAGTGTGAGTGTTGATCTTGATTTCGGAACTTTAAATGATTGAACTATTGAATGAAAATGGAATCATTCTTTGTGTGAGGGCATTTGAATACCTTGTTGAGCTTGAACTTGCATTTGAAGCAAGTATAGTGAGCTTGAGATTCTTTGGTAATGGTGGGTCACAACTTGAATCTTTGAGTGCACAATTGATCCTTGCATGAGTAAGTTGAGTCTTTTTGTGTGCATTCATGATTGAGTCTTGTGTAGCACTGTTTAAGACATCTTTTTTGAACTGCTGAACTTGAGGACAGGCAAAAGTTTAAGTTGGGGGTGTTGATAAGTCCACGATTTGGACTCTTTTAGGGCTTTATTTTGATAGATTTAGTGTCCTCAAATGCATATTTTGTCTCAATAACTGATGAAAATCCTTGAGTTTCAGGTATTTGGAGTTAGAGACTAAACAAGGACACTATAGGGCAAAAAGGAACAAGGCAGTTGAAAAGAACGAAGAAAGGACGGTCTGAGGATTGCCTAAACCATTAGGCTAGTGGCCGAATGGCTATAATCTCGCCTAATGTTCCAGTGTGCCAAGCTCTGAAGGAGAAAATCGAGTTAGACAGATAAAGGAGCAGTCGGCTAGTCGCCGAACGATTCTGCGATGCAGTACTCCATCGCCCAATGTTACAGAACTTGAATTTGCTGAAGGCAATACCAAAAGGAGATGAACCAGACCAAAGGGCGGATCGCCGAGTGGATCGGCGATCCCGACTAACTGCGCCGAGTGGTCCTTCGCAACACATTTTTTTGACAACTATAAATATTTGTTTTAAATTCTTAGCTTAGTATCAGATTTTGTAGGGAATTATATTTTTGTAGGAAATCAGTATCAAACATTATTTTCAGCTTTTAGAACTTAGAGTTTTGGAGACTTTATTCCTTAGCTTTGAAGATTTGAAGGTTCCCATTTCTAAGCAATTGGAAGTGGATATTGAAGATCCTTTATCTTCGACGTGTATAAAGACAATATTTATTGTACCCATTTGATGGAAACACTTTTCAGTATCGATTTCTATCTCTTTATCATGTCTAGCTAAAACCTCAATTCTTGCGGTGTGAATATGGGTTGAATTAACTGCTGGGAATTGCTTATAGATAGTTATTTTGTTGTTTAAAGGTGATTTCGTTCAGTAGTTGTGTTTGAATTTAATGAGGTTGTAGTTGCAAATACAATTTTATCTTCGTGTTTTTGACTTGCTTGAGAGAGAGGTTTTAAAACCAAAACTATTGAATCGATAGTCTGTGGTTATTGGGTTGTCGTGGGTTCAGCTTGAGAGATTGAATCCTAAACCCTCTCCCACACATTTAGCTCGAGAGAGTGAATGGACTAAGGCAAAGGCTGTGCTTCATTGCCGCTTATCAGTGTTAGAGAGAAATCGATTTGATTCGGGGTAAATTGTTCGAGAGAAAATTTACCCCCACTAAAGTCTAGCTTAGTTACCAATTTACAGCGATTTACTATCAATAACATTTACCCTATTGTTTATTTTAGCCCATATTCCTATCACATCCCAAGAATCCCGTCTCCATATTTGCATTTTCATTTTAATTGTTATTTTGATCGATAATTGATTACAAAACCCCCTTCGATAATTGACACTTGTTTCTCCCTTTAATTTGATATGTTTTTCTTTGAAAATGTTTATAGCTATAATATAACAATCGCTTGTGCTTCTTTAGAGAGGTGTAATTTGAGCGTATCAAATTTTGGCGCTGCTGCCGGGGAAATTGGCTTTTAGATTAATTTTAACTACATTATTGAACTTTAGTCAAATATTTCCTAATTTTACTTTTTCTTTTTGTTTGTGTCTCTCTCAGGTTCTGACTGTAGTGTATGACAAGTACACGAAGCCAGGGTGAACCACTTACTCCTTACGATCCAAAGTTGAACCGAACTTTGTGAAGAATGAACAATCAAGAAGTTCAAGTTAATCCTATCGTAGGCAATCTAGGTGATGGAGTTGATTTACAACCTCTGAGGATAGTTGGTGGGGACAACCAGGTTCCAGCTGAAAATCAATTGGGAGATGCATTGAGGGTGCAGGGTCCACCAGGCATGACAACTATAGGGGCAACGTCAATATTGTTGACTTTGATGGGCCTCTTGTCCTACCCCCTTTGCCTCCGGGGCACAGATTTGAAGTGACCAGTAGCTTGATGAAGATGCTTACAATGAGGAGCTTGTTCTCGGGGTTGCCATCGGAGGACCCACATGCTCACATAGCCAAGCTTCCCTCTATCACTAACAGGCGAAGCTGCTGTATGGTTCACTAAGCTTCCTTATAACTCCATCTATACGTGGAACCAACTTAAGGATGTGTTCTTAGCAAGATATTATCCAGTGTCCAAGAAGCTAAATCACAAAGATAAGGTCAATAATTTTGTGGCATTAGCTGGAGAGTCTGTGAGTAACTCTTGGGACAGATTCACTGCTTTCGTAAGAGGTGTTCCGAATCACCGTATTTATGATGAGTCGCTGAAGGAATATTTCTATTGAGGTCAGGATGACAACAACAAAACAGTGCTTGATACTATTGCTGGAGATTCATATGGTGAGTGAACATACGCACAGATTGCAGATTTTTTTTGGAAAAGATCTCTTGCAACAATAAAGCATGGAGCACTAGGAGGTCGGATACTGGGGGAAACACATTTGCTGTTCATGCTACAAACAACCAGTCTACGGATGAGATTCGTGAGGAGATGGCTCAGATGCAGACCGAGTTGGGGTTGGTATTGAAACATGTGAGCGGAGGTGCAGAAAAGGTAAATGTTGTGAACTACTTGACAAGAACTCCACCACCAGTTGAAGAGTGTTACTATGAGGAGGATGCTTATGCGGTGAATGATCAGACGGGGGGTTTCCGACCAAACGCCCAAGGATCCAACATGGAAAATTGGTGTCAAGGTCAAGGAAACTAAGGTCAAAACTATGACAATTACAACCGAGAGGGTCAATATGTCTGGGATGGGAACTTCAATCACGACAACAACTACAACCGGAACAACTATGGCAACAGAAATAATCGGGTTGAACCTTATGTTCCCCCTCAAAATCAGGAATCTAGTACTAGGGAAGCTGGAGGCAATATGACGCATATTGAAAATATGATGCAGAAGATGATGAAAAGGTTTGATGCAACTGATGAGAATGTGAAGGAGATGAGAAACGACTTATCTGGTATTGGTCAAAAGGTTGATGCACATGCAGTGTCAATAAAACATCTAGAGTAGCAGATGACTGAGTTGTCTACTGTAGTGAACCCACGTCAACCTGATACTCTTCCTAGCAACACCATCCAAAATCCAAAGAATGATGGTCATTGTATAGCAGTTACTACTCGAGGGGGTAAGCAAACCATTGATCCACATATGCCGTCTGTGGTGTATGTTGAGATTAGAAAAGAAGATAATGTGGTAGAGGTTAGAGAAGAGTCTAAAATTGCGCGGAGAAAGAAACAGAGATATCTCAGAAAGTGGTCCCCATACCTAGACCTCCACCACCTTTTCCACAAAGGTTAGTGAAGAAGACTGAAGATAGGAAATATCGCAGGTTTATTACTATGTTGAAGCAGCTTTCCATCAACGTGTCGTTGATAGAAGCTTTGGAGCAAATGCCTAGGGATGCGAAGTTTATGAAATATATGGTAACAAAGAAGAGGTCTGTGAGTTTTGAAGATGATGATAGATTGCAGCATTGTAGCGCTATTACTACAAGGTCTCTTGTGCAGAAGAATGAAGATCCTGGTGCTTTCACGATTTCATGTACTATAGGGTTGTTATACTTTGCTAAGGCATTATGTGATCTTGGTGCTAGCATAAACCTCATGCCATTGTCCATTTACAAGAAGTTGAGTCTAGGGGATCCAAAGCCTACTACGATGCGGTTACTTATGGCCGATCGAATTGTGAAAAGGCCCATTGGTGTACTTCATGATGTTCTAGTGAAAGTGGAATCTTTCATCTTTCCCGCGGATCTTGTGATTCTTGACTGTGATGTTGATTTTGAGGTTCCCATCATCCTTGGGAGACCATTCCTTGCCATAGGGCGTGCGTTGGTTGATATGGAGAAAGGGCAGATAAAGTTCAGACTGAATAATAAAGAAGCAACTTTCAATATTTGTAGGTCCATGAAGCAGAGTGGTGAGCTCCAAACGGTATCTGCTATAACTTACAGAGTTGAGAGTGGAACAGAAGTGCAAATTGAAGAGCGACTAGGTGTTGAGGCACTAGCAATAGTTATGATGAATTTCGATAGTGATGGTATTGAAGAGTACGATGAGTTGGTAGCTGCACTCGTTAAGTTTGAATATAGGTCAAAACCAAAGAAGTATGAGTTAGACACGAAGAATCGTGAGTGCCCACCCGCGAGACCATCTATTATGGTGGCACCGAAATTAGAGCTTAAGGCTCTACCACCGCATTTGAGGTATGTATTCTTGGGTAGAGATAATACTTTTCCGGTCATCATTGCAGCAGATTTAAATGCGAGACAAGTAGAGTGCTTGGTGACTGTGTTAAAGAGGTTCAAGCGAGCTATTGGGTGGACTATTACGGATATAATTGGGATTCCTCTCGGTATTTGTTCTCACAAAATCCAACTCAAGCCATATCACAAGTATCGAGCACCAGAGAAGATTAAATCCACCTATGCAAGAGGTAGTTAAAAAGGAGATCATCAAATGGTTAGATGCCAGAGTTATTTATCACAATGCAGATAGTAGTTGGGTATGTCCTGTGTAGTGTGTGCCTAAGAAGAGTGGTATTACTGAGGTTCCAAATGAGAGAAACGAGCTTGTTCCAATGCGGCTCGTGATCGGATAGAGAGTCTGCATGGATTACTGAAAGTTGAATTCGTGGACAGAGAAGGACCACTTTCCTATGCCATTCATGGACCAGATGTTGGATAGACTTGCATGCAAGGGTTGGTATTGTTTTCTTGATGGGTATTCAGGCTACAATAAAATTTCTATAGCTCCAAAACACCAAGAGAAGACCACATTCACTTGCCCTTATGGGACTTTTGCTTTCAAATGGATGCCATTTGGGTTGTGCAATGCTCCTGCAACCTTCCAACGCTGTATGATGTCGATATTTTCTGATATGGTGGAGGACACTATTGAAGTGTTCATGGATGATTTCTCTGTGGTAGGTGACTCTTTTGATCGATGTCTAGATCATCTGGCTGAGGTGCTTAAAAGGTGTGAAGACTGTAATCTGGTGCTAAATTGGGAGAAGTTCCACTTTATGGTAAAAGAAGGGATAGTTCTGGGTCATCAGATTTCTGATAAGGGCATTGAGGTTGATAGAGCAAAAGTAGAGGTAATAGAAAAGCTCCCACCACCTATCTCTGTAAAAGGTGTTAGAAGTTTTCTTGGGCATCTAGGGTTCTATATGAGGTTCATCAAGGACTTCTCTAAAATTGCACATCCATTGTGCAAACTACTAGAAAAGGAGTATAAGTTTGATTTTGATAATGCTTGTCTGAGATCAATTGGAGAGTTGAAGGAGATGTTGGTTACTGCACCTATCATTATTTCACCGGATTCGGGACAATCGTTTGAGGTAATGTGCGATGTGAGTGGAGTGACGCTTGGTTTAGTATTAGGATAGAGGAGAGAGAAAATTCTTCACCCTATTTACTATGCTAGTAAAGCTCTAAATGTGGCCAAGAAGAATTATATTGTGACTGAACAAGAACTTCTTGCGGTGGTTTTCTCATTCGAGAAATTTCGATCCTACTTGCTTGGCACTAAGGTCATAGTGCATACTGACCATTCTGCATTGAGGTATTTGATGGCGAAGAAGGATGAAAAATTAAGGTTGATTAGATGGGTATTGTTGCTGCAAGAGTTTGATTTTGTGGTAAAAGATAGAAAGGGGACTGAAAATCAAGTTGCCGATCACTTGTCCAAATTAGAGGAAGAGGCTATGCTAAAGCTTGGTGATAGGGCTGAAATTAATGATGCTTTTCCAGATGAACAGGTAGTGGTTGCTTCTCATGATTTGATTCCTTGTTTCGTAGACTTTACTAATTATTTGGCTAGCGATTTGGTGCCCCCAGATTTGTCTTTTCACCAAAGGAAAAGGTTTATGCATGATGTGAAGAAATTCTTTTGGGATGAGCCTTACTTGTATCGTAGTTGTGCTGCCGGGATTATTCGTCGTTGTGTGCCCGAGGTTGAGATGTTGAGTGTACTTGAAGCATGTCATTCATCGCTTGTTAGTGGGCATCATAGTGGTATTCGGACTGCGCATAAGATTTTGCAATGTGGGTACTACTGGCCTACCATCCACCAAGATGCTCATGATTTCACCAAGTTTTGTGATCGTTGCCAAAGAGAAGGAGGGATTTCAAAGAGGCAAGAGCTTCCTATGAATCCAATTTTGGTGATAGAGTTGTTTGATGTATGAGGCATTGATTTTATGGGTCCATTTGTGAGTTCACATGGGATGAAGTATATTCTTGTTGCGGTTGATTATGTATCGAAGTGGGTGGAAGCAGTTGCGCTCCCAACAATGAAGGTAAAAGTGTCACCGCATTTTTGAAAAAGAATATCTTCTCTAGATTTGGTACACCGAGGGCGATTATTAGAGATGGAGGTTCCCACTTTTATAATAAGTTGTTCAAGGTGCTACTTGAGAAATATGGTGTCCGCCACAATGTAGCCACTCCTTACCATCAGCAGACTAGTGGGCAAGTTGAAGTGTCCAACAGAGAGATCAAACAGATTTTGGCGAAGACTATGAATACTAATAGAATGGATTGGTCAAGGAAGCTTGATGATGCTCTATGGGCCTCTCGCACTGCATACAAGACTCCCATAGGTATGTCTCCTTACCAACTTATATATGGGAAGTCTTGCCATTTACTGGTAGAGCTTGAGCATAAGGCTTTGTGGGCGATGAAGAAGCTAAATTTAGATTGGGGCGCCCTATCTAATCAAAAAATGAATGACTTAATATGCTTGATGAGTTTCGCCTAAAAGCTTATGAAAGTTCAGCCTTGTACAAAGAGAACATGAAGAGATATCATGATCAAAGAATTGAAAAGCGAGAATTTGTTGTGGGTGATCTTGTGCTTCTATTCAACTCTAGGTTGCGCTTGTTTCCGAGCAAACTCAAATCCAAATGGACAGGGCCATTTTTACTCACAAAAGTGCTCCCCCATGGAGCGGTTGAGCTTGAGAATAGTGAAGGAACAAGGTTCATGGTTAACGGGCCAAGGATCAAGATCTATCTGGGAAACGCATAAAGTGTGCAAAAAGTTGTTGAGGCCTATCATCTTGATGAAATATGAGTAATCAAGATGCCTGCGTCGTGCCGTGACGTTAAATCAAGCGTTTCTTGGGAGGCAACCCAAGATGTACAATCCATCCAACGATAGGTTTCTGTTTTCCATCTAGTAGTTTTCTTTTTTCAGTTGATTCTCTGTATTAATTTAGATAGGTGTTTTAGTTTTGTACTAATGTTGGCTAGAATTAGCATAGGGTCCGTGTCTAAAAAGTGTCTAGAAAATGTAAAAATAATTGCCTAATGGTTGCTACATGTGCAGGCACGCTATGAAAAATCTGCAGAAAATGGTCTGGTGCAGAGGTCTACAGACCCCATCGACAGTCCGTCAATCTATCCATAGACCGTGAATGGTGTCCGTAGATCCCATGTAAGTGTCTAAATTTTTCTAAGTGTGAAGGTGATCTACGGTCCCAAATGACGGACCGTAGATAGACCTACGGACCGTAAGCGGGGTCTCGTAGGTCCTAACCCTAAGTTGGACCGACCCGACCCGAACCCTCCTATTTAAAAATCCCACCTTTCAAATTCATTTTCCCCCCACAACCATTTCAACATTTCCAAATCCCCTAAATCACTCCCCAAATCACCCACTCCTCCATATACCATTCTCATTCCTTCATCCCAAAATCCCAAAACCTTTTTCCCAAATCTCTCTCAACTACCATATCAAAACTTCGGTGTTCAGGTTCGGTGCAACTAGGCGATTAGTGTGGTATTGCAAAGCTTAGTGTCATCACACAGTCACACCACTCCTCGCTGCTTGTAAGGTAATAGACTTTCCCCCTCATTTTGAATTTCGGTTCATAGATTGATTATAGAAAGTCGGGAGTTGGGTCCTGACCTTGGGTATGTTTTCTATAAATTGACTTGCAAACACCTTAGGGATGATGGATAGTGATTGTGTGTCGTAATACTGTTTGAGATGTGTGTGATTACAGTCTACATGTAAGTTTCGACTTAGGGTTCCAAAGTTTGTCTTAAAGACTTGTTAAAATGATTAATTGGAATCCTGAGAATGACAAACTAGCATGATTATATGTTAAAAAGCATGGTTAGACTAGGATACTGTTGAAAATGGGAAATATGTGGGCTTGAAATTAAAGCATGTTTGAAACCTGGCACAGATCCCATCCACGAGACCCCATCTACGGACCATAGATCAGGTCCGTGGTTGGATGCACTTGAAAATTTCAGAAACCACGGAGGTGGACTACGATCCGTAGATCAATTTACGGACCATTCTGTACATCATTGGTTTCCATTTGCGACCAATATAGTTGGTCCTCTGATCCACGGAAGGGTTCCATGGACCGTAGGTCCCCACCGTAGATGACCACTGTAGCCACTGTCTGAATTTTTTTTTTGGGTCTTTGTTGTTTTCGTTTTTAGTTCTAAAATTATTTTGAGTATGTTTTTAGTTAGTTTTGGTACTAATAACTCTTCCACAGGTACTATGGCACCCAAGAAGCTAGTCACCTATACAAATAAAGGCAAGTCAAAATCTGTTGCCCCTAGCTTCAGGTTAATCGACCAAGATAACGATGTGGAGATGGATCCGGCATACATTCCTCCCAACACAAAGACCTCTCCCACTGCACCCTGTGTCACCAGAGGCACCCCACAGAAGGTGCTTCCCGACGTAGTCACTGTCCCCCAGTCTGATGAGGACCACACACTGATCGGGTCACCAACTGGGGCTGCCTCCAGATCAGAGAATGGGTCTACGTCCGGCTCTGAGTTTGCCCATGCTTCAGGCTCTGAGTCTAGCCATGCTTCAGGCTCCGAGTCTTCCCATGCTTCAGGGTCCATTGCTAAATCAGCCACAGGGTCCAGCGAAAATGAACAAGCAGCCTAGTCTGATGAGGCCACTAGCTCGAATTCAGTGCCATCACCACGAAATGATGACCTTACTCCGGTGGCCGGCGAGCCAAATAGATAGTGTGTTGAAGGGCAGTGGCAGATCTATCCTGACGCCAAGATGCTCAATGAAAAGGAGAAGATGGTCTGATTGATCACTGAGGAGCACAGAGTCCTCACTGGGAGCTTGCATACCGTACCAGAGATACACCGACTGTTCTAACTACACAAGTGCGACTGGATGGCCCAAGCACCTGGGACATATAGCGAGGAGATTGTGCGGGAGTTTTATTTTTCCTATGCTACCACTCTCGAAGGATCGATTTCCAAGCGTGCCAAGCCCACAGAACAGGATCCTCTCACTTCCACCATGGTCCGAGGGTGTCTGGTAGAGCCGTCATGGTTGCAACATTAGTAGCAGGATTGGAGATTGACTTTTCCCGCATGCTGCTGGCAGAGATTCACGAGAGTGCGTTCAAGACCTTCACTACTTACCCCTTTCTATGTTTGATTTTTGAATTGTGCAGGGACTCTGGAGTGCCGATCTGGCACTGTGATAGGTTGATCCACCCTACTGAGACTTTGGATACAGGCCTCATTCAAGATGGGGCAAATATGACGGCACCTCGCAGAGAGCCCCAGGTTGAGGTACCTCCCTTGGGCGCAGATCTTGCAGACACGGTAGAGCAGGCTTAGGGTGATGACCCCATTATACCAGAACACACCGATACTGTCCCGGCCTCCTCTTCTCAGGCCGCTAGTAGGGCTCCTAGCTCATCCAAGACCATACCACCATTAGGAGCTGCTGTTGTCCCGTTGGCCAGAGTACATAAATTGGAGGCTCAAATAGCCACGCTGTTGCACCATATCCAGCATTGGATGCAAAAGTCGATAGCAGAGTCTGACGCCAGAGTTGAGAAAAGGGTGGCTAAGCAGACAGAGCAGCAGATCCAGGCAGTTCATAAACGCCTCAATGCCTTCGAATTGAGAGTCCTCGAGCGACCGGTCCAGACCACAGATCTAGCCTCTTTTCGGACCGAGTTACCCAGTCTCCGGGCCGACATTGATGCCATTCTTGCCACCCCTGTAGTTGAACCTCAGACTGCACCTACTATGTTGACTGATGATACGGTGCTAGATGTTTTATTCAGTGGGACCGCTGAGGAGGAGCCCGAGCCTACACGTACCAAAGGTAACAGGTACCGTTCTAGCCGCACTGAGGAGGAAAAAGCCCAAAAGAGAGAGCATAGGCAGGAGAAGAAGGCTAAGAAGGCTTTAATTTTAGATGAAGAGTTGCGCCAGTAGAGGGTGCGTGAGAGTGTTGTGAGGGCATCAATTTCTGCCCCAGTTGTAGAGGTCCCGCCTGTTATGAGGGACAATGTGAGCACCGCTGATGGTGCGGTTTGAGTGACCGAGAGCACTACTGAGGGTGCTATGATGGATGATGTAGGCACTACTGAGGGAGACCCAAGTGTTGTTCCAGCGGGCTCCGGGAAACCAGACTGACTCGCTTGTTGATGAGTCTTCAGTGCTATGCGCCATTGGTTTGCTTCACCCAATCCATTATCTTTTACTGTTTTTGTATGCATTGGGACAATTGCATCGATTTTTGTTGGGGGTGGGGTAAATGGATTGTGAGTGATAGGGTGAAGTTTGAGTAACCCAACTCATAATCCTCTCTTGGGGTTTTCTTGCCTGTGTTCTTTCTCCCCAAGAGACTGTTTAATTTCTATTGAACCGGCATGTGTTAGGATCTTATGTGTAGAAGCATGAAAAAGAATGAAGCATGATGGCTTATAAAAAAAAAGGGTACCCGTCCAAATTTTTTATGTGTGCTAGAATTTGTAGGCAAAGATAAGTTGAATGTCTTGGCTCGGAGTATGACATGATAATGAATCAACTTGATGGCATGACTTAAGCTAAAGACTTGAACTAGGTAATCTGATAATCTGATAATGAAACTATGTGTCAAGAGTGTGTGAGAATAGTTGATTGTTCAAATAGTTTTTGTGCCAATCTAGAACTTTCCCGGTTAGTCCTGCTAAGACAATCTACTCTAGAGGCTAGGAAGTGATCATACGCCCTTGTTCTGATAAGTCCACAAATTGCCTAAAAGAAGAATCCAACTAATTGAAATAAATGCTCCCTTTGATCCAAATACTTTGAGCCTAAATTAGACCATTTCTTTCTAAACCCCAAACTCACCTTCCCATAAACTACTATGTTGGCCCCGGTCCCTCCTTGGACATGTGCAGCTCGATTCAGGTCAAAAGCCTAAGTTGAGGGTGGCTAATGTAAAAAACTAACTTCAATCTTGGCCCTGATCCGACATCGGGTATTGTGCACCTCAACCAATGGGAAATCCATAAGTTGAGGGTGGCTATGAAAGAGGAAACCAAAAGAAAAAATGGGTATGAAAAGAGAGGAAAGGATGTGACTTATTGAAAGCTGAAGAAAAGAATAAAATGCAAGAAAAAGATGAAAGTGAAAAATAAAGAGCTACAAAGTCTAAAGTCACATCCATGGTTGAAGAAAATCAAAGGGAAAGAAGGTAAAATGGTAGGATGTCAAAAATAGGGCAAAAAGAGGTGGAAAGCCTAGTGTAATGTCAAGGAGGGAAAAAAGTCATTAAGAAGTACCCAAATGTACCACACCTGACCCTGAGCCTACGTTACAAGCCAAGAAAGTCCTATAGTGATCCTAGAATCTAGTTTGGAGAGTCTAAGCAGTGAAAATAAGGGCATGTCTATGGTATTGAGCACTAACTGTACATGAAGTTACTTCTGAGTGTGAGTGTTGAATGAATTATACACACGTAGCCGGACCAAGGTACGAGGTGAGATTCTCTAGATGCCGGACCAAGGATTTTGAGATACCTAACTTATCACTTTGCATGTAGTACACTAGGAAAGGATTGCTATTACTAGGGTTACTGCGTTATGAGCTTGTGGGGAACACGTATACCGTAGTTAATTCTCTCATCTTGATAACAACCAAAATTGACTTTTGTTTACTGATTACTTACTAAATTCTTACAATTTGTTTCACAAATCTCCCCCCCCCCCCTTTTAATTACTTGTTTCTAGAAGTAATTTGACTAAACGAATATAATTATTCGTTAAAGTTAAGTCTAAACCATTTTCCTCGTGGGATCGACCCCAACCTACAAGTTGGGTTTTTTACTTGATAACGATCACTTATGCTTCTTTAGGGAGGTGTAATTTGAGCGTATCAAATTTTGATCGTGAAAGTAAAAGGAAGTTGAACCTTCATGAAAGAGAACAACACCTCGCAAAAGCAAGCCTCACAATAGTGAGCTCCTCCTCGCGATCGCGAGAGACACCAGATTCAAGCACCAGAAAAATCAACCAACTCTCAAAATATCGAAAGGACCCTCGGGATTCGTTTAGAACCCTGTACACACAAACCAAATATGCAAATCTATTATACTCGACATTCTGGACTCAATGGAATCTTCGAAATACGAATTCAAGGTCTCCTTAACCCGATATCTATGAAAACCTTAAGAAACTAACTCACACCTAAAAAGGCTGAAACATGCTTGAGACCTCTCAAAAATCAACCAAGACCTCACCTAGGTCTAAAATCATCCCCCAAATCCAATGGAACTCTCAAAATTTTGATTCGAGCATCCGAACCCTAAATGTTGACCAAAGTCAACCCAAAGGCTATGTTTCTACAATTTCACAACTTAGGACCTCCAATCGTCAAAAAGACTCAGAAAGTGAAATCAACAACTCTTAGAGATCATATTACATATTTCAGGGCGGATGTAATCGACAAAATTCCATTCCGATACTCGAAACTCTAAAATACACTACAAATAACTTTCTTAACAACTTAGCCTTTGAAACTCAAAACTTACCAAATTCTCAACTTTGAAAACTCAAAGTTCAAAAATCAACTTTTTAAGTTCTATCATAGAAGACTCGGGGTCAATATTGGGAGGAAAGTATGATAAATTCATGAAACTTTAAAAAATGATTGACTGAGTCATTACTTTCACCTTCCTTGAGTAGTTCATATGCTTAAAACCCATTTTATGGGATTTTTAAGTTTACCAATGCCATAAATAAGGACTAGATTCATAATTTCATGTTAGAAGATTAAATTTAACTATAAATAATTGAGATCAAGCATAATTTTCCTCCTTTTACATTGTGTCTCAATTATAATTAATCTTACGATTAAACCTATAAAGTTCCACAATAACACATCCTCGATTAAATGAAAAAATGGATTACAAAAGGAAAAGATAAAGTAAAAATACTTAACTTAAAGAGAGAAAATCTCTATGTCTTGAAAAAGTCTCCCTTGGAGTTCTCTAGTCGAATATTCTATGTTATGA
The DNA here is from genome assembly GCA_036250505.1 of Solanum acaule. Taxonomy (NCBI): domain Eukaryota; kingdom Viridiplantae; phylum Streptophyta; class Magnoliopsida; order Solanales; family Solanaceae; genus Solanum; species Solanum acaule. Next base: position 21,157 of record JAJOOR010006465.1, read on the forward strand.
CCAAGATGTAGCAAAAACATGACTTAAACGAAGTCATTATTTCCCGAAGCCTTCGCTATGGCAAAACCTTGTAGTTTCACTTTGAGGGTTGTTCTAGATGGATGCACCACAAGACCTCTCATGGATGCTAACTAAAGCTACAAAACTCAATTGTTGGGCGCCTTAACTAAAGAAGCTAAATCAAAGGATCTCATTTCACCTTATCCTTCACAGAGTCTTTCTTTTATCCTTCCCTTCAACCGAAGATATAACTTTCTTATTCAACTTTAGCTAAGGAAAGTATATCAGTTGATTATATGTGAAGTTATGCAGAAAGATCTCCCACCGAGTTAAGAATTCATCTTTTTGTACTAAAATCAAGACGTGTAAGAGGCCAAGCTTAGCTCTTCAAGAAAGTAGAATTACTGGGCTTAACTTAGATAAATTCTCTTTAACTCATTTAATATCCTTTTCATCTTATCCAGCTAAAAAGCCTATGGTATTGTGTGATAACGGTCAAATCACTCTCCAAAACCAAGTAAAAGAGTGAGTGATCGTACTTAGTAAAAATCCAACGAAGAGTCAGGGTCGAATCTTGCAGGGAATGGTATATCATGGAGAATTCCTTATCAAGAAATTTGAACTTTAATTTAGCTTATTTGTAATAGCATGAACAATTGGATGGATGATACCACCAACTTAATATAAAGCTTTGGTTATTAATTATTGCAATTGAACTAAAATATTGATGAAATTAAGAGTTAACAAGCAATCTAGGGGTGAGGATATTGGGAATCGATATCACATAGGGGTAATTGTGTTTCTTTGTAGTGATGAACATTCATGAATAGGCTAAGTCATCTTCATTGACGCTAATCATCTTTCGATCACAAAGCATCTATGCATAGAATCTTCTTTCGGTCTCATCTAAATTGCAATCTAAACTACCCAATACCTTACTCTATTCTTTTTTTCAAGAACCTGGAAAATCGATCTGACACATAACCTCTTTTTCAAGCAAGTCATAGACATCAAATCTAAATTGCTACTATTGAACTAATTACCCACTCTAATTTATATCTTTCGAGCATCAACCGGAGATTAGACGTAGGAACTAAATTTGCAACCTTAATCCTTAAGTTGACCCCATAGTAATTAGACCAAATTTATGTATTAACAACAAAAAAACAGAGCTTAGCACAATACACACTACATTAAATTAACATCCAACCCCATTTGAGCACCCCTAGATCTTGGGGTTTTAGCCAATCATCACAAAAAGTAAAGAAATTATGTCTTCCATGAAAGTTGCCATGGGTAACTTGAAATCAAGCAATTAAAAGTGAACTCTCTTTGGATTCAACTTCAATTTATCAAATTCAAACTTCAAATTGTAAAACCCCAAAAGCTAGAAAAGTGTTTTTCAAAGGTAAATTTCTCTAAAAACCCTCAACTCTATTACCAAAAGAGAACTTTTGGAACTCAAAACCGAACTCCCTAAAATATGTATCCTTCGGAATATTTATACTTTCCCAAAATTTGGACCAAAATCCATTTCGTGACTAACTCGGGGACATTAGTTAGGCTCGCCAAACCTGCTCGGTGAATCGCCTTTCTCTCCTCAGCTCACATTATGCTGCTCTAGGCTTTAGGTAGTTGAACCTCAGTTGGCGAACTCAATTGAGTAAGCCTTTCACATTCGGTGAATCACCGAGTACCACATTGATTTGCCTTTCAAGCATTAAATCTTTGCTTTGCACACTGTCCCTTTGGGCGATGTGCATCAGGATCATCGTTCTCATTCGGTGCATCGCCATCTCTAATGGAGTCCGTCGACCTTCTTTGATAGACACAAGTGCTTTGTACTATCAATTTGGATGATGTCTTGCTCAGTTGGCGATGCACCCTTTATGTTAGGTGATCAACAATGTTTACTTTGCACTTTTGTTTTTGTATTTTTGACCATTCTTTCAAACATCAGTCCTTGGCTTGTCTAATTGCCTTCATTGCTGTAAATCATCAACATTTTATCAGGATATGATAAAATTAGGCATTGAGGACACTAATTATTGAGCTAAATTGAACTTAAATGAGTGTGAATATACCACACATCATTATGCATGCATGATTTAAATTTATATTGTAAGGGCGAGTGTTTACCTAGTTCCCGATATGTGATGTGAAAATAAGACTTCTTTTTTGTAAGGTCACGAGTAGCATTGTGGATTACTGATTATCTAGGTGATTGTTGACTGTGTATGCAACCTTGTCTGCTAGTATGATGATGTTATTTATTGATCCTCATGTGTTATCTTGAGAAGTAATGATTTTGTACTGGTTTTGTCAAAAAGAGAAAGGTGTCTTACTTATTAAATAAATTGATGAAAACCATGTAATTACCATAGGTTCTTAGTTTTCTTTTGCTAATTCGTCATGATGTGATAGTTGTGTCAGTTGCTTGAGCACAAGCAACAATTTTAAGGTGAGAGTATTGATGTACCATAGATTTATGACACTTTTGATGCTTAAAACTTAGAAGTTTTGTAGGTTGTTCTCTTAAGCATTTTAGTGGATTTGTTTTGTTTTGTATTTGTTTTTGTAGGGAAACATGAGTTGGTGAATAAGTATTGGAAAAGGGATGTTGCAGCAGTCTTTAGTCCATCTACAAGCCGCTCTATGGACCATGGTTTGATCCATGAGTCATAGATGACATCGTAGTTTAAGTTCAAAGAAGCATCAAAATCCTTGGATCTTTTACGAATGAGAAAAACGGGCAGTAAAGGTTTCTACGAGCCAGATTTCATGAATTGAGTTCATAGGGTTTGAAAAAGGAGCTTGATTCTTACAGCTTGACAGTACGAGCCACATAAATTTCCACGAATCATAGAATTTATATGTGAAACGAAGTCCTGAGACTATGCATTCATTGTCATCTACAAGACCTTTCGACGAGCCATAAATAAAAATATGACATGTACATTGGATCGTGAAAGCCTTCCAGCTCCAGTTTCCCATATCATTTTGGATAGTATTTTTATATGCTTATAAATATTTTTCCTAGATTTTCTTTAGAATGTTAGGTACATTTTGGTTCAGAAATTAGAACTGAACAACTTTTTTTCTTTTATTCTTGAATTTTGAAGATTTATCACACATCGATCTTTGATTTTTGAATTTGAATTTCAATTTAAGATTTTGAGTTTTCAATATTCATATTGTAAGTGCATGATTTCATTTAATTTAGTTATTATTGATTGTGTTATACAATTATGAGTAGCTAAATCGACAACTAGGGTTATGAGAACCACAAAAAATTAACGAAGTAGACCTAATATTTAGTAATCTTAATAAGTGTGCATGTATTATATTTTCCTTTGCTTTGATTACTTTTTAATAGAGTACTATGTTAGAAGTCACCTTATTTTACATGCCGGACCAAGGGGTAACAAATTGTAAAAGGAATTATAAGATGGTGATTTAAGGCTATGAACCCTCATCTAATAGTTTGACCTTGTTCGAGAATAGCTAATTAGGAATCAAAGGTAAGGGTTAGTAAAATATACACCCATAGACAGAGCAAATTGTATGGTGATAATCACCTATTTAGGGGAACAACCACTTAGGTGAACTTAACTTACCGATCTTGCATGCTACACACTTGAAAGAGTTACTTATGTCTGGTCTTACTTAGTTATGAATTCATGGGGATCACAAGACCCTAGTTTCATCTTCCATTCACTCAAAATACGTGAATATATTACTTTGTTAGTTGATACTTGCAATAATTATGAAAGTTATAGTCTATACACAAACCCCCAGTTGAGAAGAATTATCTGACTAAATGCACAAATAATAGCAATTGAGTTAAGTTCAAATCATATTCCTTGTGGGATCAATCCTATCTTTCATTAGGTTCTATAGTCGAACACCGACTGCTTTATACTTCATTTGGAAGGTGAATTTGGGCATATCATATAGCTACCCTAGGATTATGCACATAAAGTCGAGCAGGCAAAAATCTTGGAAACAATTGTGTCACGCCTCGAACCTACACCCTGGGCGGGACTGGCACTCGAGAATCATTGTTGGCCCCAAAAGAACCCTTGGCCTGGCTAGACTCTCAGCGAAAGGCTTACTCAACACAAAAAGTACATAAATACAATCTTAAATAAACTATCTGAAAATAGATAACTAAGAATATTTTAGAAAATAACATTCAACTTAGCCAAAATGGCAACTCAAGTCTTTAAAATCAAACAATTGAAATATCAAGACTAAAGAACTAATAACTAACTATTTATAAAGCCTCTAAAGACTAAGAGGGATGCCGGGACAAGACCCCTGATCATCCTAACAATTGAAATAAACAAAGCAATAAAATAAAACTTAACAAAAGGGATCCTCCGGAAAGCAAGGAGGCTCACCAACTGACTCTGAGTGCTCGAATGGATCAACGAGGCATAGAATGTTGATCCTGATTACCTGTATCTGTCTCATAAAACGATGCAGGACAAATGGCATCAATATATTGAATGTACGAGCATGCGAGGGGAATACTAAACATGACATAAACTTGAACTTAATTCTGAAAGAAACACTTAGCTCAACTTTACTCAACTCATGGATACTTAACTCAATGCATAAATAAACAACAGTAAAGATGCAGTTTATATAAAGCATTTAAACAATAGGTAGCAACTCAATGTATTGAAAAAAATACAATAACAACTCAACATATATATGTATAATAAATAAATATACTTCTATGGGAATTTCTCTAATCGACAATCATCACTATGAGCTATGTGATGATGCAGTGTCTCACCCATGCTGCCAGAATTGTCCTATAACTTACCGAGATATAGAACGCCTTAACTAAGTGGATCCACTAGTCTATGCTAAAAGCATTAAGGAATCATCTAACAAGTATGACCCTTTCTGCCAACATTGGCTACATGGTTTATGGAGACTTGAGTTTTTATGAACCTGTCCCCATATCGATTCTCAATACTACTCCCAAAATATGCTCAGCTCATATGTTTAAAAACATACCTCTTTCTCTGTGGTTTTGAGGTTATTACTCAAAAAGTGTATATGTTAAAAGAGATTAAACTCAAAACTACTCATGAAAACTCATTTGGATATCGGTGTTTCCTCTCATCTTAAATGTGAAAACATTTACTCTTTGGGAATACATAGTCCCCATATAACATTTTAAAGAAATGAACTCGGCTCTACTCTTTCTCAATCTCAATGCTTAAGTCTTAAAACAAGTTTAAAAGATTTGTGAAAGGCTTCTTAAAATGACTCGAAGAACCCTCAAGACTTGACTTTCAACTCTACCTTGAATTTGATTTATGAATTCAAGGTTGTGATTTGTGATAGGAAACATCTCGCGATGTTTAGGAGTGTTTTTATATAGTTAAAGAGAAACGATCAAGAAATCACTGTCTGGAAGCAAGTCCACGATGTGGAGATGCATTAAAATATTTGGTCGCAAAATAAATTTTGAGGCAGAAGGGTCCGTGACCTCTCCGCGACGCGGAGAAAAATTCTGTGAATTGGGGAGGCATGTCCGCGATGCTGACTGGGACGTTGCTAGATTCGCCCGAATTTATCCTTCTTCATTTTCTAACCCTAATTCTCCTAAATTTGATTTTTTTTTGCTCAACTTCTCTTTAGATTCAAATACCCAGCACATGTACAAAAGAATCTAACTCAAACACAACTTTATAAATCGATGCAATACCCTCAAGAACTCCTCAATCTCAACCCAATTCAAGAAAGAAAGAAAATTCAAGAACACATATCAGGAACATCAAACTTTCAACCTTTTTAGAATGAATTCACACTGAAATAAATAGGTTTGGCGTGTGGGTGAACAAACCCAACGCTATGTGAACTCACATACCTCGTAGGATTGAATCCTTGGCGAAATCCACGACCAAAATCGCAAGATCTTGACAAATCTTGAACTTTTCTCTCCTTTCTCCTCTTGAGTTCTTTCTCCAACAACCCTAGTGTGATTCGGTAAATGCGTAAACTGAAATAACTCAGTTTAGACCCCAATTAAACTTCTAAAAACGAAATAAATTAATTGGGTATGGAAAAGACCATAATACCCTCCTAAAATCCGGTTATGACTTTCCTTATCTAGATAGTCTGACTTCAAATGGGTATATCTCCCTCATACGTACTCGAAATTGAGCAAACTCGGTGGCGTTGGGAAGATAATTCAAATATATTTCCTACGGTATCTTTTAGCCCAACTAAATCATCATGTGTTAGGAGTTATGGTTGTTTAAAGTTGACCCAAAACTCATACTTAGCTTAACTTTGCCAAAATTTCCAAATTTGATTATTTCCAAAAACAGTTTCTTTCTAATTCTAGTTCTTTCAATTAGCGAGATGTTACAAATTACTACAATGAGACATTCAGAGAAATAACTCACTAAGAAGATAAAAGAGTTAGTAATTGATTATGACTCTAAAAGAAAAGGGAGAGTCGGATAAGCAAGGGAGAAGTGGTTGAACTAAAATACAACTCTATGAAGAACTTATACAAACTGAAGGCAAGCACTTACACATAAAAGGAATTGAAAAATTGACTCAAAATGCTATTTAGTGTTCGAAAAAATTGATTGTGAAGTGAGGTTCATTTATAGTATTAGGTTAAATGTGTTTAGATTTCCTATTTTAGGAGTTCTCCTTGAGTTGTGATATTAATGTAGTCTTGATTCAGTGAAGTTATAAACTGAAGTAGGATTATTGTCTTCAAGTTAGGGAACTTGAAGACTCTAGGAAACACATACCTTGGGAGGTTGTGCGTTATATGAATTAGTGTTTAGAATTTGTTATACTACATAGGTTGTAACCAGTAATTGTAAGGCTCATTAAATATAGTAAAATTGGGGGAGTAAATCTTGTAGAGGTACTAGTCATGATTTTTACACCTTTTGTGAGTGGTGTGTTTTCATGTAAAAACAATGGATTCTTAATTATTGTTTTTAATACTTCATTGAAACACGTGTTAGGCAACCTATTTCACTTAGGCAAATAGTTAAAGTAATTAACTTAAGTTAAGTCGTGTAGAATAGCACCTGTTATTTATGATGATTAATAGATTTAACTACATGAGTCAGAAATAGACTGAAATTGATAATGATCCAATTTCAATTTGACAATTTGACAATTTATTTAAAATAACAATTTTGTTAAATGGTCCACTATTATGAAAGATGGGATGAGATCGTAGTACAATATAAAGCTTAGGATCCTAATGAATTATTAAAAGATTGCAAAAGTGTCAAGTGCAAATGATTTTTTAAGATAAAATACGATTCAAATGGTAATATAGAATATCAGAATGCCAAACTCTTTGCCAAATATTTAATTTAGAAAAATCACACTGAATATAAAGAGACTTTTTCAACAATCTATGCAAAAAATTCACAGATAATTATAATGATTTTTTTGGTTCATCATGACTTAGAGCTACATCTAATAGATGTGAAGATCATATTTCTATTTGAGAATTTAAAGAAATTATTTTATATGAACCAATCAAAAATTTGCAATTATATAACACAAAACAAGATGTACAACTTAAAAAATCAACATACAAACTCAAACTGAAAGTTAAGAGGGGGGGTGAATTAAAAATCTTTAGTCGACTTCTTGTGTGGAACAGTCAACTCACCTGCAGGTTAGTATCACACTATAAAATAAGAGTAACTGCAGAAAGTAAATTGACACATAATATTTTATAATAGTTCAGAACACTGATGTGGTGCCTACTTTCAGTCCCCCTGGATTACAAGGGTTTGCTTAAGAGCTTGTTGAGAACTTGGGTGTTACAGAATGTTACAATTGAGAGCCCTGTCTGATATGCAAATCAGATCTTCTTCTTTGACACAACCTCTACTTGTATAACCTACACTCAAATTTTTCTTTCTCTTTTCTTTTCAATTGTTCACTCAACTGTGTACAAAGTTTTATGAAAGATAAAAGAAGATTACAATATAAGTTCAAGTGAAGTACGTACTTCACAACTATGGCAAAGAGAGGTTTATATAACTTTGGAGGACTTTGCTGTTTTACGTAAAGCCAAGGGAGTTTGAATCAAGGATCTTTGATTGGGTCCTTGATTTTATTCTGATTGATTTGCTGAATCATGTCCATATCAAATAAGTGTATAAGCAAGTCGATTTCTTCCTTTGTATCATGATCTTTTTGTGGTCTTGAATCTTGGTTGATCTTGTTATCTTGAATGCATCCCTTGATTTTGATTTCTTCCTTTGTAGTTTTGGATGTTGGATGATCTTTGCTATCTTGAATGTATCCCTTGATTGATGGAATTTCGTATCTTCCATTGATTTACTTCATCCTAGGCAGATGCTAGGATTAATGCTTGGCCTTGGATATTTATTGATTGATATGTTCCTTGAATACTGGAATCTTGATTTATTTTTTTTCCTTTTGTATGTTGTACAACACATGGCTTTCCCTCTTGATGTAGTGTGACTTCTTTCCTTTTTGATTTCTTTGCCTTGATTGATGAACATATTGCTATGCTAGGATTTTGGCTATCTTGAATATATTATGTATCCCTTGATTGATAAACATATTGTCTCCTTCTTTAGGTGTTGTATAGTTGGCTCATCTTTTTCCTTCTTTGGTTGCCATAAGTCACAAGTCGGTTAAGTGTTTCATTATTAAAATTACCCGATTCTATGAGGTTAACAATCTCCCCCTTTTTGATAATGACAACTACTTCACAATTTGTATAGACTTAAAGAGATAGTGAAACTTCCCTGATATATTTTGTAGCTCCCCTTGACTTGATTGCTTCCTGTTTAAGAGACTTGGGACTATTCTCCCCCTTTGGCATAATAAAAAAGAAAGAGCAAGAGAGAACATAACAGAACAAGCAGTACCAATAGAGAAAAGAAATCACATTAATTAAAAAGAGGTAATGCCGAGACAATTTCGGATAAAACAAAATCTTTCTTCAAGCATAGATTTTGTACAAAAAAAAGTCAGCCAATTGATTTTCAGAATCAACAAATTCTAACGAAAAAATCTCCATTTTCAACAGGATCTCGAATAAAATGATGCTTAATATCAATATGCTTAACCCTAGAAAGATGCACAATATATTTAGATAGGAACAACTTAATAAGAAAGATCATAATCAAGCAATTTATGCATCATCCGTAATAATTGGGTACCATAACTTCCAACAGCTAGATACTCAGAGTCTGTAGTAGATAGTGCAACCGAAGTTTGCTTCCTACTGTGCCAGGAGATCAAGGATTGTTCAAGAATTTGACACATTTCACTGGTACTTTTTCGGTCATTTTTATCACGTACAAAGTCAGCATCTGAATATCCAATTAGATCAAAATGAGATGAGTGAGGGTACCATAATCCCAGTTCTGTATTTTTGATAAGATAATGAATGATCTGTCTGATGATTGTCTTGCTACCGGAGCAAAATTTTCATCGTAATCAATACCTTCATGTTGGGACTATCTTTAAGCAACCAATCTTGTTTTGTTACGAGTGACTTTTCCATCTTCATTTAGCTTATTTCGAAAGACCCACTTGGTTCCAATTACAAAACATTTTTTCGGCCTTTCAGTGAGAGTCCATACTAAGTTTCTTTCAAACTAATCAAGTTTTTCTTTGATACATTTAGGTTCAATTTGAGAGACGAGTGCAATAGATGCTTGTTTTCTCAACGAAGCTCTGGTCTGTATTGAGTCAGTTGTCTTTCCCATGATGAAATAATTTGGATAACTAGCAGTGTGTCTCCATTCTCTGGGAATGCCTGTCTTTCCAGCTGGACTAGTCAACTCTGGTTCTGTAGTAGTCGACTCCTCTATTGCAATTTGATCAGAAGTATTTGAGAGGTTCTCAGTGTTCAATGTAGGAGTAGTTTCATCATCTATAGACTCTACTTCATGCATCCTTGGGTTAGTATAATAAAAAACAACATGAACAAATTCTTCAATACTTAAAGTTCTTTATATTAAAAACTCAAAATGCACGACTGACGGGTGCATAACCTAAGAATATACCTTCATCACTTCTTGGATCAAACTTACCTAGATTTGTCTTACCATTGTTGTGAATGAAACATTTGCATCGAAAGGGTCAAAATAACTGATATTAGGCTTCTTACCTCTCCATAGCTCATATGGAGTTAGAATAGGTCTGATGAGGCATCTGTTCAAAATATGGCAAGCAGTACTTAGTCTTTCAGCCCAGAAATGATTAGGGAGATTTAGATCAAGAAGCATGCATTTGGCGGTGTCTTGTAACGAACGAATTTTCCATTCTACCACCCGTTATGCTTTGGTGATCTAGGAGATGAGAAATTTTGGGTGAATCCATTTTTATCACAGAATTCCTCAAATGCTTTATTCTCAAATTCTCCTCCATGATTGCTATGAGCTGTGGAAATAAAATATCTTGCTTCTCTTTGGACTTTTCTACAAAACACTCCAAAGTTAGAGAAAGCTTCATTTTTATGTGATAGGAAAATTACCCAAGTGAATCTTAAGAAGTCGTCAACGATAACGAAGACATATTTCTTACCACCAATGCTAGCGGTCCGAGTGGGACCAAAGAGATCCATATGTAGAAGTTGCAAAGGTTTAGTGGTACTTACAATATCCTTGACCTTGAATGAAGAATGAGTTTTCTTACCAAGCTAACAAGTGTCACATATAAGGTCCTTTTTAAATTTTAACTTTGGAAGCCCAATGACTAGTCCAAGTCTGGACAATTTTTCCAAGGCATGTATGTTGGCATGACCAAGTTTTCTATGCTATAGCCAATATTCATTTGATACTGCAGTTAGACATGTAAATGTTGGCAAGTCAACGTTGTTTAGAACATAGATATTATCAATAAGATCTTCAATGATTTTTATATCCTTAGTCACATGTCTGATAGTGCAAGCTGTAACATTTAATGAGAATTTGAATCCAACATCAAATAATTGACTGATGCTAAGCAGGTTGTGTTTAAGTCCCTCCACCAGGTATACTTCTGATAAATCACACGATGACTAAAGAATGATTGATCCAACTCCTACCACATCTCCTTTTGCATTGTCTCTGAACCGTACATATCCTCCATCATTTTTGTTAAGACTTTTGAATTTTTCTTTCTTTCTACACATATGTCTGGAGCATCCACTATCTATTACCCACATTCCCTTTTTGTACGTTCATTTGGTCTGCTCCTGCAAATCAAGTAGATTAATTTCTTTTTGGTACCCAAGTATTTTTGGGTCCTTGAGGATTAGGATTAACAACTTTTGGTCTCCAAATCCATTTTCCAGAAGAAAATTTCCTGCAGTTAAAAGATTTGTGACCAATATCACCACAAGTATAACAAGAGAAATTAACAGAAGTTTCAGCATAATGATGAGGAGAATTAGATATATATATGTTGGAACTATGATAAGGAGATCTTCTCCTATTATTGAGAGTAGATCTCTTGGATCTGCCAGAGCTATGACTAGGATATTTTCTAATATTTTTTAACTGCATTTTTTCTTCCTCCAATTTTTCTTCTAGTAAGTCGACTTCATTTTGACTTTCTTTGAGAAGAATCTTCAATCTTTGTTTTCTTGAGCAATCTTATTGTATTCATCAATGGCTTTCTGCAATTCGACAGTAACCATATCGAAAGAGTTTTGTAAGTCATTACAGTTTGGGAAATTAAAATGTCTTACCTCACTTGTTTCACCCATTGCCATGAAACATATGTTGGCAGTTTCATCATGATCATCTTCAGATGTTTCTCCTTGACTCCAGGCTTTGAGACTTTTTGGATCTTCATTTCTTCAATTATTTCTCCTTTTTCGTTCTGGGCAGTCTTGTTTGATATGTCCTGGTTTTCCACAATAGTAGCATCAATCATAATTTCTTTTGAATTCATTGTTCTTGAATTCCTGTTCAAGTCGCTGTTTTCTTTGTTTAAGCATTTGTCTAACTCCTTTATTTATGAGAGCCATCCCTTCGCTTTGATATTCATCGACTTCCTTGACCTCAGATGTTTCAGTTCTAAAATCAACAGTTTTCTTTTTATCATCTTTGTTGTACCTGTTAATATGATTTCGTTCATAGACCATCAGGTTCCCACCAAGTTCATTGTAGGTCATTTGCTGCAGATATGCATCTTCAAGAATAGCAACTTTAGTTTCCTAAGCCTTGGGAAGACTTCTGATGAATTTTCTAACTTGTAATTTGTTAGAGTACTGTAACACCCCGCTATTTGAAAGAACTAGAATTAGAAAGAAACCGTTTTTGGAAAGATTAAATTTTGAAATATTGGCAATTTATGTTAAGTATGAGTTTTGGGTCAACTTCAAACAACCATAACTCTCGGTACAAAATGATTTAGATGTGCCATAAGATATCAAATGAAAGGTCTCTGAATTATCTTTCCAACGACACCAAGTTTGCTAATTTTTGAGCTCGTATGAGGGAGATATGCCCGTTCGAAGTCGGGCTATCCTGTTAAGGTAAGTTGCCTAGATTTAAGAGGGGTATTTTGGTCTTTTCCATACCCAATTGGTTTAATTCATTTTTAGTAATTTAATTGGGGTCTAAACTGATTTGGTTCATTTTATGCTTTGCAAAATTATGCTAGGTCTTTGAGAGAGGAGAAAGGCCAAGGTTCGTTGCGTTCTTGAGTTTCCTTTGCGGATTTCGCCAAAGGGTTAATCCCTATGAGGTATGTGAGATCACATCACTTTGGGTTCGTTCACCCACGCGCCAATCATGATTTAATTTAGCGTACTTATGTTCTTGAAAGTAGAGTAATTGAGTTCTTGATGGCTTTTTTTGAAGTTTCTAATGGGATCTTGATTGTTGAAGTTTTGAGGAGTTCTTGAATTAGTTGCACACGATTTGTAACACCCCGTAAGCTAGAAAGACCAGATTGTAGAAAATTAGAAGTTGCAGGTGCCACCAATGGGCACCACCCATGGACTGTAGGGTGGCCCATGGACCGTAGGTGGGGTCTGTGGTTGGCCACCTGCAGCTACCTCCTAGAACTCAGACAAAATTCGTTTAAGGGTCGACCCATAGCCGGACCTACGAACCGTAGGTCAGACCATGGTCCGTGGTCCTGGTCCATGGATCGAGACCCCTAGAACCCCCTCTCTGTAGCCAAATGATGGTTGACCAGGACAGACCGTAGGTCCACCGACTATCCAGCGGTCAGGTCCGTCGGTTTGCCCCTGACAACTTTTAAGTCAGGGTCTTTTTGGTCTCTTCCCTATGCGTTGGACCCCTAAACTACGTCATTTTAGTAAGTTTTAGCCTAATAACTTAATTAGAACTTACCCTATTCAACTCATTCTCAAAAACATTCATCAAGTTGAACGAGAAAATGGAGAAAGAGTCGACCAAGCCTCTCCAAGAACGCAACAAGGTTTCCTCCAATTCCAGCCTGAAATCGAAAGACTTCTCCGTGAAATTCGTTACCAGGTATGTGGGATTCCACTAGTGGATTCTTTTCACCCATTAAGTTCCTGGAATTTAGTCAGATTCTTGATTCCCTATATCATGTTTAGCCCTAGGGTTTCTAGAACTTCAGATTATTGTTATGATTCAATTGTTAGACCAATCCAACTCAGATTAACTTGTTTTTAAGGAATTATTGCTTAGTTCTTGCATGAAATTTAGAACCCTAGTTTTGTAGATTCATTTAGTTCATGAATTACATTTGCTAGGTCAGTTTATTCAGATATACATGCCTCAGTTAAGAATGTTTCATTATTAATATATTATTGTTGCATTTTTAGTTAGCATGTCACTATTTTGAGCTATTCAATATTACAGAAATTCAGTTTTAATGTGTTACTTACATTATCAGTTGGGAGTAGGCTTAATACCGAGTGGACTAAGGGTTAGTCACCCTCATGTCCCAGAACTACGTGCCCCCAGAGGATAAGTCCCCTTTGTGGGCAGCATATTTAGTGATCACACCAGTCATGCCTTTATACCCCTGGCAAGGTATATTGGGTCCTTTCTATAGGGTGATACATCGGACTCCACGGATAGCTCTCGTGGTTTTATGTCGGTTAATAGTAGCTCCCACAGTCAAATTCTAGTGCATTGACCAGGTTATCACTTACAGTTCAATATTCAGTCTTAGCATATCATGTACTTGGTCATTGCATTCAGTTAGCTCAGTATCAGTAATTTTTTGTAGTTCCATCATGTTCAATTATACATTGCCCCTATTGCTTTGTTCAGTTATGTATATATTGTTCAGCTTTTTCCTATCTTACATGCTTAGTACCTTTCAAGTATTGACACATACTCTAAGCTACAGCTTCTCATGATGTAGGTTTAGGTCCTCAGCAATCAGATCACACATAGATCGATTCACAATCTCCAATTCAACAACATCAGTGGTGAGTCCTCATTCTTCGAGTATGATTGATATGTTATCTTTCTACTTTCAGTCTTCTAGTTTTAATTTTGCTAGAAGTTAGTTGGGGCATGTCCCAACATCTCTAGTCAGTTAGAGGCTTTTATTCAGACATAGTTAGATTTAGTTTTAGTTTGAGTTTGCTCTTTCAGTTTTCATTCAATTTAGTTTTATATATATTCAGCCTTAGCATGGGTATTCCCCATCATTTTACTTTATGTCATGTTTTAAGCTTCTGCACAGAATTATCTTATTTAAGTTATCTTAGTATGGTTATGATATTCCATTAGGGTTAGCTTGGGGTCACTCGTGATCCTAAGTCCCGTGTTAATGTCCATGGGGTAGCCTCAAGGCGCGACAAGATTTGAGGTTGTTTCTTAGTAGATTATTGTATACTTTAGCTGGGTATTCGAGTCTAAGTGTTTGGGGAAGAAACCAATCGAATGTAGACGCTTTAGGGTCAAAAAATGAACAAGAAATTTCGTGGGTTTTTTTGGGAAGAAGGATGGCGCACCACGCCACTCAGTGCACCAGCATAAGGCATCTGTAGTTTAGGCTCTGGGGCCCTGCGCCACTCAGTACGCCAGGGTCGCCAGGTACTCCACCCTTTCCTACTTCTTTCCGTTTGAGTTCCCTCGAATCGTACTGATGGGTAATTAAATGAGATGAATTTAGACAAGTTTTGAATGTGAACTTTGCAATTAATTGTCTAGGCTTCATATGTGTATGTGTGCAAATTCAAGTGCTGAACATGATTAGTGAGAAAGGACAATAAGAATGCTAAAGAAAGAAAAAAAGAACAAATATGTGCATCTGCTAAGCTATCCTCCCGTACGGTGGTTGCGCGCTCATGTGTCCAGCGGCGTGCCCGCGCGGATACATTAAAGCAGCTACTGCCTCTCCATGCGCCAGTTGTGCGGTTGAGTTTCCATCGGCACGCCCACGTGGTGGGGATGCGTGAAATCACTAAAGGAAGGGTGGTTTTGGAATTTCAAAGAAACCCTACGCTATATGATGTTGGAGCTTTCCCCAAGGTGAGATCATCGAGAAAAAGAGCAAAAGAAATGTTAGGTTACGAAGGAGAGGAGGTGGAACACGCGATACACTACTCGAATCCAAAATGGAAGTTGGGATTCAATAGTTTGATTGCTATGTCTTCTTTTTCATCTTTGTTCGTAGTAAAATTATTCTCCTCCATGGAGTAGATTGTTAAAGGGTATTTGACAAACATGTTATATTGATGAATTTGTTAGGATTTTGATTTTCATTCTTATGCTTGAACTTGTTATGGGAATTTGAATTGAATTGCAACCTTTTTCATTATTTTATTTAATTGAAAGAGGAATATCTTGGTGAATATTGTTGAATAGTTTTGTTGTATTGAATCAATATATTTTCTATAAAGTAATCGAAGGAGCTTGTTGATATTTATTGATTAAATCTCAAGGAAAAATTGTCGAAGGACGTTACTTCCTTAAGAACACTCATTAACATGTTCTTACATAATAGAATCATAGGATTATAATTGGTTTATTCTTTAACTTGAGATTTACTGGGGAGAAAAATCTAAGGCTTAAGGATACTCTAATAAGCTATCAAATTCGAGAGAATTGATAGAACTTTAGATTTGATAAATGAATGTGGTCAAATCCCAACTATCATTATGCACTTGTTTCGTCTTGTACCCTATATTTTATTATTCATATTAAACTTCATAGTTACTAATTCTTTTTAATTATCATTTAGTCTATAAAAGTGGTTCATAATAACAACCAACTCCTTTCGTTTGATCACCTGAATAATAGTTAGCAAGATTTAATTGAATTATTATTTGTAACAATCCCTGTGGAGACGATATTTATACTATACTATCTTTTACTAGCGAAGCGCTAAACTTATAGTGTGTTTGTGCTCGTCAAATTTTGGCGCCGTTGCCGGGGATTGGCAACAAATAGTTTTCAGTAGAGTTTTGTGTATTAATTCAGGTTTTAATTTTTTAATTTTTTATTTTTTTACCTAACACCTCAAGTTCCCAGTATTGCAGGCAATAGGAATTAACCATAGCTTTGGTGTATGACACGATCTTCCTCAAAAGAAGGTATCAAATACAATCCAGAGTTGGAAAACACTTTACGCTTGCTTAAGAAGGAACTTGCCGAAAGGGTTTCAGGCCAGTCTCAGAGGCTTAATACAATGGGTGATATAAATGTCGGTAATAGGGGTTTGAATGACCCACTCAATCTTGATAACCTAAACTGTGTACATGGGATTGAAGATGATGCTGAACATCCTGGGGTTGTTAACGAAAGAATTCACCGCCTTCCTGCTGAAGTGGAAGACCAAATGGATCAAAATAAAGGAAGAGCGGGGAGATTGCTAGGAGACTCTGCTAAGTCAAATTACAATGGGATGCAGTCCAGTGTAAGATGACCTTCTGTTGCAGCAAATAACTTTGAGATCAAACACAATGTTCTCCAAGCAATACAAAATAATTGTGTTTTCAAAGGGAAGCAGAATGACGATCCAACCAGTCATCTAATGGATTTTGATGAAATCATGAATACTTTTCACTACAATGGAGCATCGGATGATGCTATATACTTAAGGGCATTCCCTTTCTCTTTGAAGGATGATGCTAAGATCTAGCTACGAAGTTTACCTTCTGGATCAATCCACACCTGGGATGAAATGACGACAAAGTTTCTTGATAAGTATTTCTCACTAGAAAAAACAGCTAGAATGAGGGAGGAGATCAGTTATTTCAGTCAACTAGAATCAGAAATAGTCTTTAAATCATGGGAAAAATACAAGGAATTATTGAGGAAGTGTCCACATAACGGAATAGAGCCATGGCTGCAGTTGACAAATTTCTAGAAGGATTATCACCTGCGTCACGGAGGATATTAAATAATGCAGTGGGAGGACCAATCATGAAAATGACACCTGAAGAAGCAATAGAAATCCTAAATGAACTTACAAAGGATGCTAATTAGTGGGTCGTAGAGAATTCCGAAAGGAAGATGACTTTAGGGGTGCACCAAGTTGATACTTACATACCTTGCAGGCGTAGATTGCATCAATTGCAAAGGATGTGAAATAGTTGATTCTAGACCAGGCTCAAATGATGCAATCAATAACGTGTGATTTTTGTGCATGAAGGCATCCTACTCATGAATG
Organism: Solanum acaule; assembly: GCA_036250505.1. Taxonomy (NCBI): domain Eukaryota; kingdom Viridiplantae; phylum Streptophyta; class Magnoliopsida; order Solanales; family Solanaceae; genus Solanum; species Solanum acaule. The sequence goes on from JAJOOR010006465.1 coordinate 38,773, forward strand.
TCAACAAGGGTCATTTACAAAATAAGAGGTTAATGCTGTTGGAAACTTTAACAAAGTGAACTATTAAGAAGCAAACAATTTTAATGCACTGAGGCAAAGGCATCCTGGATTCTCATGGAGCTCACCAAATGGTAGTTTGAATGCGTGGCAACAAAATAATGTGAGAGGACAAGGACAAACACTTCAGGGGTACCATAATCAACAACTACAACAATATCAACATCATGAGGGACAACATGGAAACCAATAGAGTTTGGAAGAGATGTTTAAAAGTTTCATCACTAAGGTTGATGAGTAGTTTGAAATTCAAGGTGCTTCTATTAAAAATTTAGAAAAGCAGGTTGGACAGATTGTTAATCAGATATCTAAAAGACCACCTGGAAATCTTCCAAGTTACACGTTAAGGAACTGAAAGTTGTGACTTTGGGAAGTGGAAAAAAGTTAAATAATAATTGTAAAAGAAAAGTTTGTGAAGTTACAAAGAGCCAAGATGAGAAACAACGAAATAAAAAAGTAGTAAGGAAGTCCAACGAAATTCAGAAAGGAAAGGAGAAGTCAGAATTAGAAATTGATTCTAAATTTATGCATGCATTACCTTTTCCTCAAAAGATGAAACGAGAGAAGGTTGACAAGTATTTTGGTAAGTTCTTAGAGATGTTGAAGCAACTACATGTGAATATTCCTTTCACTGAGGTAATCACTCAGAAGCCTGCATATGCTAAATTATTGAAGGAAGTTTTATACAGCAAGAGAAAATTGGAGGAAACATCAGTAGTCAAGTTGAATGCTTATTGTAGTGCCATCCTTCAAAATAAACTACCTCAGAAATGTGGTGATCCAGGTAGTTTCACTATTCCATATGCGTTAGGGACTGCTAGATTTGATAAATCCTTGTGTGACTCAGGAGCTTCTATAAACCACTTGCCTTTGTCCATATTCAAAAAGTTGGAAGGAGAGTTCAGAATCATAAAACCTATCCCAATGTCCTTATAGTTGGCTGACCAATCCACCATTATTCCTGAAGGGATAGTTGAAGATGTTCTAGTTATTGTGGACAAGTTTGTGTTTCCAGTAGATTTTATCGTGGTGGACATGGAAGAAAATAAGGAGATTCCATTAATTTTTGGCCGACCATTCCTAGCTACTGGTAGAGCAACACTTGATGTGTATGAAGGGAAACCGATGCTTAGAATTTTAGAGGAAAAGGTAGTATTCAATACGAAGAGAAGGTGGATGAGCTCACATTTAAGATAACCAAGTCAGATAAAAAGATCATAGCATGGGTGCGTGCGCTTGGCCAAGCCTGCACAAGGGAGCCAGACACTATTTCCGACACAGACTAAAGAGGGTCAGGGAAGTTTCCTTTACTTTTGCATTTTCTTTATGCCATGGGAACATGACATAGCTTAAGTGTGGGGGTTGAAGGGGTTGTAAATAACTAAAAAAAAAGATTTTTTTTTTCTTTCTAGGGTAGCTTCTTTGTTGTACTTCTATGGGTTTCTTGTCTGATTCTTGTACCATAGTCGTATTATTTTGAATAAGACATTTTTTTAGGATAAGACTCGTAGCATAATTGTTGAACAAGTGCTAGAGGTATAAATTGATTGATTCCTATACAGAGGTTGTATTGCTTGCTTAGTTGAAATTTGCTTACTTGTTGGCATGTGAAGTTGAGGCATTATCAATCCTTGAATATTATGTGGTGAGAAGATCTTGATATGTACTCATGTTTGAAAGAATCTAGACCTTGACATGGTAGTTTTTTTAGGCGAAATTCTAGGACTATTTGAGGAAGAATATGATTGTAGGCTTTCTTTGATTAACCCACTTCTAGCCTAAATTCACCGACCATTGATGATAAGTATCCCTAGTCAACCAATTTGAGCCTTATAATAATCCATTTTGTTTGATTAGCCGATACATCCCTTTAGTCTAATCCCCCTATGTGACATTCTCTTAATTAGAATTATAAGCAGAAGTGTAGAGAATTGAATTATTAAAAAAAAACAATTGAATCTAGCCATGTGTGAAAAGTAATGAAAGTTGTTGGATGTGTTTTCAAACGAACATGAAAGGTTCCAAAAGAAAAAGGAAGAAATAAAAAGAGTGAAAATGAGAAGGGGGATATGACTTTTTATTTTCATATTCTACAAACACCCTTATCACAAATTACACATGTGCAAGTCCTACATGATTTTAACTCGAGAAGGCCTACATTAGTGGAGAATTACTCAATTGCCAAGCCTATGGTATTCTGGAAAAACATGATGTATTTCTTTATGAGAGTGAGTGAAATGAGAGATTGTGTCTGTGATGCATGAACAAAAGTTTATTAATGATAAAATTGCATATTCTTTGTTGAGAGAAAATTCATGGATTGATTTTCGCTTAAATTTCATTATCGATGAGTAGTCATTTAACGATGAATGTTGCATGCACCTATAGGGATGGTTGAACTCAATTACTGTTTCTAGTAACTTGTGCGTCAAAATCTTGAGGGGGTCTAGTTGTTCTAATTGGCTCGGGACGAGCAAAAGCTCAAGTGTCGGGGTATTTGATGGGTAGTTAAATTAGATGAATTTAGACAAGTTTTGAATGTGAACTTTGCAATTAATTGTCTATGTTTCATATGTGTACGTGTGCAAATTCAAGTGCTGAACATGATTAGTGAGAAAGGCCAATAAGAATGCTAAAGAAAGAAAAAAAAAAGAACAAAAATGTGCATCTGCTAATCTATCCGCCCGCGCGGTGGTCGCACGCTCAAGTGTCCAGCAGCACGCCCACGCAGACACATTAAAGCAACTACTGCCTCTCCGCGCACTTGGGTTTCCAGCGGCGCGCCCGCGCAGTGGGGAAGAGTGAAGTTACTAAAGGAAGGTGTTTTTGGAATTTTGAAAAGAAACCCTATGCTATATGATGCTGGAGCTTTCCCCAAGGCGAGATCATCGAGAAAAAGAGCAAAAGAAATGCTAGGTTACGAAGGAGAGGAGGTGGAACACGCGGTACACTACTCAAATCCAAAATGGAAGTTGAGATTCAATAGTTTGATTGCTATGTCTTCATTTTCATCTTTGTTCTTAGTAAACTTATTCTCCTCCATGGAGTAGATTCTTAAAGGGTATTTGACAAACATGTTATATTGATGAATTTATTGGGATTTTGATTTTCATTCTTATGCTTGAACTTGTTATGGGAATTAGAATTGATTTACAACCTTGTTCATTAATTTATTTAATCGAAAGAGGAATATCTTGATGAATATTGTTGAATAGTTTTGTTGGATTGAATTAATATATTTTCTATAAAGTAATCGAAGGAGCTTGTTGATTATTATTGATTAAATCTCAAGGAAAATTAGTCGAAGGACGTTACTTCCTTAAGAATACTCATTAACATGTTCTTGCATAATAGAATCATAGGATTATAATTGGTTTATTCTTTAACTTGAGATTTACTTGGAAGAAAAATGTAAGGCTTAAGGATACTCTAAAAAGCTATCGAATTTGAGAGAATCGATAGAACTTTAGATGTGATAAATGAATGTGGTCAAATCTCAACTATCATTATGCACTTGTTTCGTCTTGTACCCTATCTTTTATTATTCATATTAAACTTTATAGTTACTAATTGTTTTTAATTATCATTTAGTCTATAAAATTTGTTCACAATCACAACCAACTCCTTTCTTTTGATCACATGAATAATAGTTAGCAAGATTTAATTGAATTATTATTTGTACCAATCCCTATGGAGACGGTCTTTATACTATACTATCTTTGACTAGCGAAGCGCTAAACTGATAGTGTGTTTGTGCTCGTCACGTACCTATGATTTCTAACCATAAACATGAATCATAACCTTGAATCCATAGTTCAAAGTCAAGGAAAGTTAAGAGCCAAGTCTAAAGAAGTTCTTAGAGTCTTTTCAAGAAGTCTTTTGCAAATGCTTTAAACTTATTTTAAGACTTGAGTTTTGAGTTGAGTAAGAGTAACAAATGAAGTTCATTTTGGGAACTATGTATTCCCAAAGAGTAAATGTTTTCACATTTTAACAACAGAGGAAACACTGATTTCCAAGAGAGCCTTTGAACTAGGGTTTGAGTAATTATCTCAAACCACAGAAAGAGTTATGTTTTTAAACATATGAGCTAGTTACATTTTGGGAGTAATATTGAGCACCGATTTGGGGACAAATTGAGTTCAGATAATTCAAATTCTCCATAAACCGTGTGGCCAACATGGGTAGAAAAGGGTCATACTTTTTAGATGATTCCTTAGTTCTTTTTAGCATAGACTAGTGGACGCACTTAGTAGTTAGGTGTTATACCCCCAGCAAGGTATAGGACGGCCATGGCAGTGTGAGGCAAAATGTTTTATCATCACATAGCTCATAGTGATGGTTGTCGATTAGAGAAACTCTCACAGAGATATTTTTGTATTCTTATATACACAAAGTTATTTGTATTTTCATATACAAACATAAGTTCAAATTGTATCCTTGCATACAAACTGAGTTACTATTGTATTTTTCAATACACAGAGTTGTTATCCACATGTTTTAAATGCTTTTCATTATATTCCATTTATATTACTGCTTTATATTGAAATGAGTTGAGTTAAGACCATGTATGTTCCTTCAGTTCCTTTCAAGCTTATGTCTTATTTTAGAATTCCCCTCGTATGCTCGTACATTCAATGTACTGATGCCATTTGCCCTATATCTTTTATGATGCAGATATAGGTAACCAGGAGCAGCATCCAGCACTTCGTTGATCCAGTTGAGCTTCAGAGTTGTTGGTGAGCCTCATTTCTTTCGAGGATCCCTTTTATTGCTTATTCATTTTAGTTTATTAGGATGTCATGAGTATTATCTCGACGTCTATCTCAGTTATTAGAGGTTTTATAGTCAGTTAGTTATGAGTTTGCTAATTACAATAGTAATCATTCTAGCATCCAGATGGCTCCTTACGAAGCTCTTTATGGGAAAGATGCAGATCTCCTATTGGATGGTTTGAAGTTGGTGAAGCTGGGTTGATAGGACCAGACTTAGTTCATCAAGCTATGGAGAAAGTGAGAGTTATTCAAAAAAGGTTGAAAACAACGCAAAGTCGTCAGAAATCCTACACTTATGTTAGGAGAAGGAACTTAGAGTTTGAAGTAGATGATTGGGTATACTTGAAGGTTTCACCCATGAAGGGTGTTATGAGATTTGGTAAGAAGGGGAAACTTAGTCCCCAGTATATTGGTCATTACAGAATATCCAAAAGGATTGGCAATGTAGCTTATGAGTTAGAGCTACCCCAAGAGTTAGCAGCGGTTCATCCGATATTTCACATTTCCATGTTGAAAAAGTGTATGGGTGATCCTTCACTGATTATACCAACTGAAGATATTGGTATTAAGGATAGCTTGTCTTATGAGGAGATTTCGGTTCCGATTTTAGACCGCTAGGTTCGCAAGTTGAGAACCAAGAAAGTAGCATCAGTCAAAGTTCTTTGGAGAAATCAGTTTGTTGAGGAAGCTACTTGGGAAGCTGAGGAGGATATGAAGAAGAGATACCCACATATCTTCGAATCCAGAGAAATTCCAAATTAAGGTACTAATCCTTTCATTGGCAATTGTTTTAAGTTGGCATGCTGTATTTATATTTTGCTACTTGGGTGTTTGAGCTGAACGTCAGATGATACATCCTTACCCTACTAAGAGTAATCTCATTTGAGAACGAATGTTCCCAAGGGGAAGATATTGTAACACCCCGCTATTTGAAAGAACTAGAATTAGAATTAAACCCTTTTTGGAAAGATTAAATTTGGAAATATTGGCAAGTTATGTTAAGTATGAGTTTTGGGACAACTTCAAACGACCATAAATCTCAGTACAGAATGAGTTAGATGTGCCATAATATATCAAATGAAAGGCCTTTGAATTATTTTTCCAACTTCACCAAGTTTGCTAATTTTCGAGCTCATATAAGGGAGATATGCCCGTTTGAAGTCGGGTTGTCCAGTTAAGGAAAGTTAACCGGATTTAAGAGGGGTATTTTGATCTTTTCAGCATCCAATTGGTTTAATTCGTTTTTAGTAATTTAATTGGGGTCTAAACTGATTTGGTTCAGTTTATGCTTTGCAAAATTATGCTAGGGCTTTCAGAGAGGTTAATAGAGGAGAAAGGCCAAGGTTTGTCGCATTCTTGAGTTTCGCTTGCGAATTTCCCAAGAGTTAATCCATACGAGGTATGTGAGATCACATAGTGTTGGGTTCATTCACTCATGCGCCAATCATGATTTAATTTAGCGTACTTATGTTCTTGAAAGTAGAGTAATTGAGTTCTCGATGGATTTTGTTGAAGTTTCTAATGGGATCTTGATTGTTGAAGTTTTGAGGAGTTCTTGAGTTAGTTGCACAAGATTTGAGGTTGTTCTTGAGTAGATTCTTGTATACTTCGGCTGGGTATTCGAGTCTAAGCGTTTGGAAAATAAACCAATCAAATGTAGACGTTTTAGGGTCGAAAAATGAACAAGAAAATTAATGGATTTTCTGGGCAGGGGACTGGCGCACGGCGCCACTCAGTACACTAGGGTCGCCAAGTCCTCTACCCTTTCCCACTTCTTTCCGTTTGAGTTCCCTTAAATCGTACCAATGATTTCTAGTTGATTTCTACACTCTAAGGTACGTCTAAACATCATGAGATCATCCATAAACATTAATCATAACCTTGAATCCATAATTCAAATTCAAGGAAAGTTAAGAGCCAAGTCTAGAGAAGTTCTTAGAGTCTTTTCAAGAAGTCTTTTGCAAATGCTTTAAACTTGTTATAAGACTTGAGTTTTGAGTTGAGAAAGAGTAACAAATGAAGTTCATTCTCTTAAAAAAAAAAGTATATGGGAACTATGTATTCCCAAAGAGAATATGTTTTCACATTTTAACAAGAGAGGAAACACTAATTTCCAAGAGAGCCTTTGAGCTAGTTTTTGAGTAATTATCTCAAACCACAGAAAGATTTATGTTTTTAAACATATGAGCTAGTTACATTTTGGGAGTAATATTGAGCACCGATTTGGGGACAAGTTGAGTTCAGATAATTCAAATTCTCTATAAACCGTGTGGCCAACATGGGTAGAAAAGGGTCATACTTTTTAGATGATTCCTTAGTGCTTTTTAGCATAGAATAGTGAATCCACTTATTAGTTAGGTTCTATACCCCCGGCGAGGTACAGGACGGCCCTGGCAGTGTAAGGCAAAACGTTGCATCATCACATAGCTCATAGTGATGGTTGTCGATTAGAGAAACTCCCACAGAGATATTTTTGTATTCTTATATACACAAAGTTATTTGTATTTTCATATACAAACAGAAGTTTAAATTGTATCCTTGCATACAAACTGAGTTACTATTGCATTTTTCAATACACAGAGTTGTTATCCACATGTTTTAAATGCTTTTCTTTATATTGCATTTATATTACTGCTTTATATTGAAATGAGTTGAGTTGAGAGGAGACCATCTATGTTCCTTTAGTTCCTTTCAAGCTTATGTCTTATTTTATAATTCCCCTCGCATGCCCGTACATTCAATGTACTGATGACATTTGGCCTGCATCCTTTATGATGCAGATACAGGTAACCAAGATCAGCATCCAGTGCTTCGTTGATCCAATTGAGCTTCAGAGTTGTTGGTGAGCCTCCTTGCTTCTGGAGGATCTTTTTTATTGTTTATTCATTTTAGTTTATTAGGATGTCGTGGGTCTTGTCCCGACCTCCATCTCAGTTATTAGAGGCTTCATAGACAGTTAGTTATTGTTAGTTCATGAATCTTTTCCATTTTCAATTGTTATGTTGAGACTTGAGTTGCCACTTTGGCTACTTGAATGTTACAATTTACTTTTTTAAAGTGTTTTTATCATGAGTAAGTCTTTCGCTAAGAGATAGGTCAGACCAAGGGTTCGCTTGGGGCCAACAATGGTTCTCGAGTGCCAGTCCCGCCCAAGGTGTAGGCTCGGGGTGTGAAAAGTACACCATTCCAAGAGATTTGAGTTCATAAATAATTTTGCTTAATCTCGAGAACATTTCTTCTACGTTTTTATTTTTGGCCATTTTGAATAATTCATATTCGTTAACCAGTGATCTTATCCGAGCTTCCTTTACCTTGCTAGTTACTTCTAGCTTGTCCCACATTTCTCTTGTCGTTTCACATGTTGAGATCTTGTCATATTCAGCTCCACTCACTACACAGTATAACAAACTTATAGGTCTAGCATTAGTTTAAATTACCTCTTATTGTTCCTTTGTGCTATCAAAAGATTCGAGATCAAATGGCTTATCAGTAGCATCTTTTCCTGTAAGTCTGGGAATAGGCTTCAGACCCTTCTTGATCACAATCCATGTTTGTAAGTCATTTGAAGAAACAAAAAAATTGAATCTATCTTTCCAGTGGGAGTAGTGCTGGCCGTTGAAGTATGGTGGTCATGTTGAAGAACGTCCATCTTGAAGTAGAGCACCAGGAATTTTATAGTTTTCCATGGATCTTTGCTCACGTGTGGTTAAATACTTTATCTGTGAGACCTGCTCTGATACCAATTGAAAGTTAAGAGGGGGTGAATTTAAAATCTTTAGTCGACTTCCTGTGTGGAACAGTCGACTCACCCGCAGGTTAGTATCACAATATAAAATAAGAGTAACTGTAGAATGTAAATTGACAATGAATATTTTATACTGGTTCGAAACACTGATGTGGTGCCTACTTCCAATACCCTTGGATTACAAGAGTTTCCTTAAGAGCTTGTTGAGAACTTGGGTGTTATAGATTGTTACAATTGAGAGCCCTGTCTAATATTCAAATCAGATCCTTCTTTGACACAACCTCTACTAGTATAACCTACACTCAAATCTTTCTTTCTCTTTTCTTTTCAATTGTTCACTCAAGTGTGTACAAAGTTGTATGAAAGTTAAAAGAAGATTACAATTGTAAAATCCCTCAAAATAAAGTAGGATAAAGTAGAGCCTCACATGGGTTTTATGCATTAATAACTTGTTAAAATAGTGAAGAATAGCCTTTTAAGTTAGTTTTAAAGAGTTTGGAAGTAAAGCGTCAAGGGACGACCAAGATGTTTGGAAACTTGCCTTTTACGTGTTGGTGTGTTCTAGTATGTTGTTCGTGTTTTTATGTGTTGTTTGGAGTCTAAAATCAATGGAGGTGACCATAGTGTCTTAATAAATGTTTTTAGGGTCAAAACTTTCGGGTACAACTCCCTGGGACCACCCTAAGGGTCCCCGAGGAGGACCCCAACCCTTGGCCAAGCAAGCTGCCAAGGCAGCTTGAAGTTGTGCATGGAGGGAGTGGCTCCACGTCGCGGACCTGCTCCACCTATGGCCAAAGAGTTTGGTCTGCGTCGCGGACATGTCACGGACTCTACTGTCTCAGAATTTAATTTATGAAACTTGTGGGAACACCTCCGCGTCGCGAACTTGATCCCCAATGAAATCTGCGAAAATAAAACTCAAGTTTGACTTGTTCAAAAGGTCCAACTAAGTGAGGGGTAGTTTGGGTACTTTGGGGAATTATTATAAACGGTTATTATACCTATTTTAGGGTATTTTAAGTTGGTTAACACCCCAAAACCTAGAATTAGACCCTATTCTTCAAATTGACCCTTCCCTCTCAAAAACTCCATTGAAGACCTTGACGAAGCTCAAGCTAGAAGATGGGTTTTCAACTGATTTCTTCTTCAATTTCATGGGTCTTCAATAATTAAGGTATGTTAAATCTTAATTCTTGAATAACCTATCATTCAAGGAGTTCTATCAAAGATTTTCAAAAGTGATTCAAAGACCAAAATTCCCAATTTTCAATCTAACCATGGATTCTTTGTCAAACGATTTTCTAAATCATTCTATTGATGAATTGATGTGGACTTAAGGTTTTTAAGATAATTTTCAAAGGAATTCTTGAAGAACCCATG
>JAJOOR010006466.1:0-36514 GCA_036250505.1 Solanum acaule
CTTATGAACCAAGTGAATATAGTCAATGATTTGAACTGTAAACTTTGGTATTGGGCTTATATGCAATAAGAGTAATTGGGCAGTAAGGTTAGGTTGATATTTTTACAGCGAGAATTGACCAAGAAGAGACTAATGTGTGTGATTAAAGCACTAATTAAGTGATTGGGTAGATTTCGAATCAGCCATGAAACCTCTAGGGCTGGGTTTTTTTTTAAATGTAGTATGAATTACCTAAATGAAGGAGTTAACACAAAATTATTATGAATGTGATTATAGATTGACCAAAGGAATTCGTACGGAGTAATCGAGTGGCAAGCTTGGTAACTCAACACAAGTACTGTGAGTAGTAATCTTACCACAATTGATGTTTTATAACTTGCATGACTTTCACATGGTTTATAAAGCAAATGTGTTACCAAATGTTTTAAAGTAGCATGTGGGACAAGTCTTTTACTGGATATGATACTGAAAAGATCATTTGAGATGATCTCATTCTTACAAGATATGATTACTGATATTGAAAAGGTTTTACACTTATTTGAGAAATAGTATTTTGACAGGTGATTGTTAAACTTTGAAATGTTCTGATTTCATAAGATATAAATGTTCTATCTGATTTTGAAATGCTTCTACAGATTATAAGAAAAGTATAAACGGGAGTAGACCTTGATGAATCCCGTAGCTAACGGCGGGTTCGTTAGACCTAGTGCACCTTGTAGTTCTGATTATTGATAAAGCCCTTGCTAGTGGGAAGGTAGAACTACTATATTGTTACTGATATCCCTCGAGTAGGGATCTATTGATATGAATAACTAACTCCTTTATGAGGAGTTCACTGTTATTGGTTACTTCTTAAAGAGAAGACCACACTGATTACATGATTCATCCTTGAAAACCTCCCAGCTATAAGATTTTATATGAAAATGTTCTTTTTCTGAGTTTGCTATTATGTATTTACATTGATTTTGCTTATATGAGGCACCTAAGGTTGAATATTGTTATTGTTTCTGAAAGAGCATTGTTTCATCATCATGACTATTACACTAGCATGTTTTTTGACTTGTCCCTCATTAAAATGGTTGTGGTTAAGTATTATTACTCACTGAGCTAGCGTCTCACTCCTCGCTATTTGTTTTTACAGAGAATTCAAGTGGTATTGAAGAGGATTTCATTAACTAGCGTGTGAGTTGGTAGCATATGGTGAGCCCCGCATTGCTTCACGTGGCAAGAGAACTATTGATTTGTTATGTTTATTTAGTTTCTTTTAAAAACTCTTAGAGTTGCTTCATTTGTCATTCTTTTGATTTGAGTCAAGATTAGTCCTTCGAATTGTAATCAAGTGACTAGTTTGGAACTTTTTCCGTAATTTGGAGGTGAATTGGTTTTATTGCGTGACAATTTGATCATTGATGGATATTATATGGTGGTTTATAGTTGCTATTAGTTGTGTTGTGAAATTCTGAGACAGGAAAAATCCAGGATAGGCCTAAAAACAAAGGAAACTTTGCCCTATTTTCTGTAGAATTCTGGTGAGGCTTGCTTTGGGATTCTCCCCCTTAGCGCCGGTCATGATCCTTAATTGGGTCGTGACACCATTACTCAACAAATTAATTGTTCTAATTAAGCTTATATGGTTCTTGGGAATTTCAAAAGTCTCTCTAATCTAACCATCTTAATGTTCCGCATTTTCATAAAGTAACTTTTTATTTTTTATTTTTTTTATTTGATTCATATGTATATTTATATTTTTGGACAAAAATATTACAAAAATTGTGCTTAATTGAAGGGCAAAAAACGTATTTTCATAATTTCTTTTTTATCAGAGGTTGAATCGATCATCAAAAGACAAATTAGGCCAAAAATTAGGATACATTCAGGAAAAATCAAACTTCCATCGAAGGTGTTCCTTGCATGCTGAAGTGAACAGGGGAGGTACCAACTACACTAGAAAGCGGTCACTTCTGTCAATGAATAACTTTCCATTTTGGAGCTTCCCATTCTTAATAATATATGATGATTAGTGATTTATTTATGATTAATTTGTTGGTCATTTATTCACTTAATTCCTACTCCTCCGTCCCATATTAGTTTATCACTTTTTATTTTGCACAATGCTTAAGAAATCATAAACAAGAAGATTATTTTACTAATTCACCCCTTTTAGAAAAAAAATTAATTGCAAGAGTAATATAAAAATAATAATTAATGCTTTCTTGATTTAGTTAGATGGACAACTATTTTTAGTATAATGATCAACTAATATGGAACGGATGGAGTAGTATAATTGATATGATGAAGTTCCTAATGGTAAAAGAAGAGTTTAATATTACATCAACTCTACAAAGTTTTAGAAGGATTTGTCAACCTTTTCTTAACACCTAGCATGCACATTGTACAAATTTGTAGAAAACAAAAGAACAATATATTTTATGGAAACATTTTCTGCTGTTTAAGAAAGAAGTAAATTTGTACAAATTTGTATATAAAGTTTCTGATAAACAATCTCTTCATATTAGTCATTCAACAAAAATTAATAGATAACTTCAATGACTTGTATTTGAAATTCTCTTATATATCCTCCTTGCTTAGCTTCTATTGTAACAAGTCCAAAATCACAATGAATTATTTCATTTTGTGTTTTTAGGCATCCAGTATCCGAATCTCACTTGCCTGACTAAGCACAACGCATTTGATAATATGTGAGTGTTAAGTGGTAAGAGCATCAGGAAGATTTGTGGGTGCCCCTAGAATCTTACCACCAACATCAGGGAAGCATTCAAAGCCAGGCAGATTTGTGACTTCTCCATTTTTGCTAACCTGAATTGGATATTGCATCAAGTGCCCCTTCATCTTCTTGTACTCATCTCCTGAAATTGCATTCCAGTTGTATCTAGCCATCTCATTTACGCATCTAACACATTCCACGGTCTGAGGCTCCATGAATGTGTTCTCCACTAATCCAAGATTCTCAGACCACAGAGACATCCGATAACCATTCACCTGGAATATGTTTCCATTCACTTTGTGGTTATAGTCGTAAAATTTCACTTATAAGTGCAATTTAACTTGCCTTTGTTTTGCAGTAACTAATTTCTCTTATTATGTTATTGCCTCTAGTTATCTTTTAAATGGCATGATAGCATAATTTGTTTCATACTGGTATAGAAATTAACTCGTGCTCATATATATGAAGCTCTCGTTTCTCATTAGCATGTTAATACGCTCAGTTACTATACTTAAAAACAATTAATTCAACTAGTTTAGTCATCCAACTGTGTACTACATGCTGTTAGTTCAGAATATTTATCAACTATAGCATTCTTCGGATGTGTATGGTATTTGTAGTGAAAGAAATAAATTGTATCCCAAACCTGGCCATTTGGATGGTGATCCTTTCTTGCCCGTGTGTAATTTGGTTGATAAGCTCCAATAGCAATTTCTGTGTCCCTTGAACCACTCAAAGATCTTTGATTGATATTTGCGGAACCCATCAAGACATATTCATCATCTACTATCATTCCTTTTGAGTGTACATAGATCATAAATCTCCCAAACTTTTGAGCCAATCCCTGTAAAGTCAGGTGTACTAAAATGTTACAATTTCTTACCTTCTCAAACGCTCCGGTCCAATGGTAGAAACTGCTAATTTACAAGGTCATTGTTGACCTCAAGATCCCAAGGATCATAGCAAATAAATAAGAGACATTGTTATTGTTCTATACTTACTACAAGGATGCGACATTTATTATCGATATATTAATATCCCATGTAATTTAAGCATAACTGTACCAGTAAATGGTCCTGGTTATGTGCACTAGCTTTCTGATTTACAGGCTTTACTTCACGTTTCCCTAGGCAGTAGAAGTTCAAGTAATCCTGAGGATGAAAATACTGAGAAAGGCCTGCCTTTTCAAGAGCCTCTGCCACAATTTTGTACATCATAGACATTGTTTGGCTCTGTAATCACTGCAATTCCAGAATAACAATTTTATTAGATAAATCAGAATTGATGAGGCATTATGATTTATAAACTATCAGTTCGGCATGACCATTAGACAACCAAGGTAGAGCTTTGAGCTAAAAAACATATCATGTAATACAGTCTCTTTGTAGCTTTTTATCCAAGAATCAACTTTCATACCTAAATATGAATATCAGTAGGTAACGTAAATGATTACAAGATAAGTATGATTTTAATAAATGTGCAAATACTTATGAAATTGAAGAAAACATAGCCTTTGTGAGTATATCTTCAGCTCACAAGAGCGTTCTTGCTTGATAATGAGCTCGATGTCTATTCTAAATCATAAAACAAATGACGAGTTGAGTGTTCAGTAGCTTAGTTCATTTACTGATATGCAAACTAGAGGAAGGAAACTTTTTCATAAAACAAATAAGTATAGTTCATTCGAACCTGCCAGAAGAGAATTTCTTGCACTGCTTTACTGGTAGGGACACCTTCAGGCCACTTTGGAACCACAATGTATGCTGCAAAAGGTTCATTTGCTGCGATTTTTCTCGCAATTTTCAGAGCAATTTCCATAGGGACTAGGTTATTAGCTCATGTTAGAAAGATATAGTACCGGATATTATATATTGCATTTAAGTAAGCTATGACATTCATTTTTCTTGTTAAAGATTCTAAAATGTTCATTTATTTGCAACTTAACTATGGATTGTATTTGAAAATTTGAATTTATTGTTAAAAGCTTTGTTTGTAGTTGACTTTTGGAACTCCTGCTCATCATTTGTATAGCATTTTGGAAATATTTCTGCCTCATTACCGTACATATCATCAAATGTCTACGTCTATAATACTTGTAAAAGACCTCTACATGCAAAGACTTCTCCAGTATGTCACTAATCTCCCTTATTCGAGAACTCGTCATTCACATGCTCAGGCATTTGTCATACTTGTGCCAATTTTTAAGTGTTAGGGGCACCTGTTTAAGTATGTACATATGTATATCAGCTTCCTTATCTTGCTTCATTAGATTTTGCTTTCCTTAGATGGTACAAACAAATTTTAATCAGAACATTAAAAATTATGCATTACATTTTCATCTACAAAACATAAGAATTTCCTCACCACATGTCCTACATAACAGTGGATGCATATACACGTATGAGTTTTGACAAGACATCCTTAAATACGCAGAAGTACCTAAAACTTGTAAGTCAAGTTGGAACCTCCCTTCAACATTTATTTCTTTTCACTTATACTTCAAAGCTACAAGTTTTCTGTTAATTTGTTGACAAACTCTTACCTTTCTTCTATTTTTCAATAGAAAATGCCCCAATCCCAAACTAGTTGGAATCGGCAATGTTTAGCCTTTATATACATTCTGCTCTAAATCCCCTTGGTTCTATACCCAAAAAACATTATTTCAAGGAAAATTATGTGTTTTTCTAAAACTAGTGGTTCTTTAAATCTCACATGTATCCCTACATGGACATATAATACCTTTTTCGTTACGAGTATATAACAAACTCTTGTCTTGCTTGTGAACAACATTTTTCCTAGTTTGAAAACAAATATGACAGATTTATATTGCCGGCTCGGCTCTATCAATATATTTTGCTGTTACATAATGAATGTAGACAACTTTGGGTGCAGTGTACATAGCAACAAATATGTAGAGATAAGATAGAATATATTTTAATTTTTTTCTTATTTAGTTTCCTTAATTAGAGCTCATTGTATCTGTATATATGCATCTTACATAATGGAATAATACACAAGTTATTCTCCACACCTTGTCTTCTACATGGTATCAGAGCCATGGTGGATCTGTTTGCCGATGTTAATTGGAATATTCGCCGGAGGCACTTTGGGGCATTTGCAAGTTGTGATTAAGTGGTCACCTTCTACCTAGGGTGTGTTGTCTTCCCCATATTAGAAAAATAAATTTTTAAATATACAACTTTGTGTGGTCAGCGAGGAAGAGACAGAGTCTCACACAGTGGCGGAGCCAGGAATTTCACGAAGGGTATCCGAATAAAAAGAGGAAAAAAATGTCACTAGTGAGATTTAAACACATGAGCATTTAGGGCTCTTTCAAAGCATCTAAAACCATTGGGCTACAACACCTATTCTGTCAAGGGTGTCCAAAATTTGTTATTTAATCATTTCGTGTTACTTATAAATACGGTATTATTTTCCAAAGAAGGGGACACCCTCACTATAGGGTAGCTACGCCCCTGGTCTCACGCATCGGTAATAGATTTTCCAGCAATCTGCTGAGGTTGCACGTGTGGGTCTGATTTTCCAACAATCTGGAAATTAGATCTGATTTCATTTTGGGCACAATCGCGACATTTCTTACTAGGAACTGATAGTATCTGGTTCGATATTCTTGATTTGTGAAAGCTTTGACGGTTCCAGGTTCTTTAATTTCAATCACTTTATTTTCTCTGTTATTTAGCTGCTTGATAACATTCTTGGGGAAGCTTCAGTTTCATCATTAAGAGTTCGGTGTCAGATTTGTTCTCCTTTTCAACTCGTCAATCTTGTTTGCACATTAAACTTATCAAGCGGGTGGTAGTGAGCTTTCAAATTTCATTGTTAAGCAAAGTGATTGTTTTTTGACCTGGGATTAATTTGCTGGTTATTAACTTCTGGTGGTCCAACTTAATTTATTCAAAGATATTGTTATTTTACCACGTAAAATCATTTAGTTGGAAAATGACTCAAGAAGTTAATCTTGCCATTACATCTGGTGAATCATCTGGTCAAACAATTTTGGTTTTAATGGAGGAGTTTGATAGGTTCTTGCACTATCAGAAATCAGTAAATGAATCTATTTCAGTTACTATCCTTTTCGAGTCAAGTAAAACATATCTTGTCTCCTCTTAAATAAGCATGTTATTGATTCGGGTGCCACTTATCATATGACAGGAAATTCTAATATATTTTCTACCTTTCAATCACATAAAACACTTTCTCCTGTTAAGGTTCAACTTGTAATATTGTCGGATCTGGGATGGTTAAGCCAACCTCTTCCATTACTCTGTCATATGTATTGAGTTTACCAAAATTGTCCTTTAATTTGATATCTTTCAGTAGACTTACTAAAGATCTCAATTTTTATATCTCATTCTTTCCAGATCATTGTATGTTTTGTGGTCTTACAACAAATTAAGTTATTGGTAAAAGACATATAGATGATGGTCTCTACATCCTTGATGAATATGAACCTCAATTGGTTGCATGTTCTGGTGTCGTGTCTCCATTTGAAGCACATTGTCAATTGGGACATCCTTATTTACCTTTGTCGAAGAAGCCTTGTCCTCGGTTTCAAAACACTTCTTTGTTAGAATGTGAGACATGTCGATTTGCAAAACATCATCACAGCTCAGTAGGTCCAAGGGTTAGTAAGCGGGCTGAGTCAGCTTTAGAGTTAGTTCACTCTGATGTTTGGGGTCCATGTGCAGTTGTCTCCAAATCTGGGCACAACTATTTTGTCACTTTTGTGGATGATTTCTCTCGAATGACTTGGATTTATTTTATGAAGGGTCGTTCTGAAGTGTTCACTCATTTTTTGTGCCTTCTATGCTGAAATCAAAACTCAATTCAATGCTTCCGTACATATTTTGAGAAGTGACAATTCCAAAGAATACATGTTAGAATTGTTTCAGTCACACATGAGACAACATGGTATTCTTCATCGGTCTTCATGTGTTGATACACCTTATCAAAACGGAGTTGTTGAGAGGAAGAATAGACATCTACTTGAGACAGCTCAGGCACTTTTGTTTCAAATGAAAGTTCCTACAGCTTGTTTTCTAATCAATCATATGCCATCTAGTGTACTTGTTTGTAATATGCCCTACAATGTTCTTTTTCCAAACAAGTCAATATTTCCAATTGAATCTAAGGTGTTTGGAAGCACATGTTATGTTCGAGATGTTCCATCATATGTTACAAAGTGGGATCCCAAAGCAGTAAAGTGTATTTTTTTGGCTATTCTCATCTCCAGAAAGGTTATCGATGTTATTCTACTAAACTTGGAAGATACATAGTATCTAATGATGTGGTGTTTTCAAAGACTACACCATTCTTCTATGCACCTCTTATTTCTACAAGTGAGGGGAGGAAGCTGAATGGTTAGTCTATCAGGTTACCCGTGTTTCGACGGTACCACCAAATGATAGTGGTAATCTATCTTCTAGTACTTTTATTTTGAACCAATCATGTATTGTGCCTTCATTACCTACTCGTTCTATGATGGTCTGGCCACCAATCACTCAAGTTTACTCAAGGAGTCAAGAGAATAATGATTCATGTCCTGTATCAGTTCCTTTAGATCTTCCTCCACCTGATCCTCGGGAAACTCTTGACCTTCCTGTTGCTCTTTGCAAAGATACAAGGACTTTCAAATTCACATATTCTATTGCTAATTTTGTTTCCTATGATCACTTATCATCTTCATCTAGATCTTTGATTGTTTTCCTAAACTCCATCTCTTTACCCAAAACAGTGAAGGAGGCTTTGAATCATCCTGGATGGTCTAATGTGATGCTTGAGGAAATACATGCCTTAGAGGAAAATCACACATGGAATTTGGTGGATCTACCCAACGGAAAGAAACCAGTGGGATGTGAGTGGGTGTTCACAGTTAAAGTGAATCATGATGGTTCAGTGGCAAGACTTAAGGCCAGACTTGTGGCTAAAGGTTATGCTCAGACTTATGGGGTGGATTATTCAGACACCTTTTCTCCGGTTGCCAAACTTACTCCTTTTCACTTATTCATTTCTCTAGTTGCTTCTGAGAATTGTCCTTTACATCAGTTAGATATCAAATATGCATTTCTTCATGGTGATCTTCAAAAGGAAGTGTCTATGGAGAAACCACCCGATTTTGTTGCCCAGGGGGAGTGTGGAAAAGTCTGTCATTTGAAAAATTCTTTGTATGGTTTGAAATAGATCCCCCGGGCTTAGTTTGGCAAGTTCAGTGAGGTAGTTAAGGATTTTGGGCTGAAAATGAGCAAATGTGATCACACAGTCTTCTATTGATAATCAGCAACTGGAACTATCCTCCTTGATGTATATGTTGATGACATTGTCATCACAAGAAGTAATTATGTTGGGATCTCTTCCCTCAAGTCTTTCATGCACACTAGGTTTCATACAAATGACTTGGTCCAGTTGAAGTACTTTTTGGGAGTAGAAGTGAATATAAGCAAGAAGGAAATTTTTCTCTCTCAGAGAAAGTATATTCTTGACCTGTATGTAGACACTGGAAAGTTGGCAGCCAAACCTTGTAGTAATCCAATGGTTCCTAATGTTCATCTTATGAAAGATGATGACGATCATTTTGATTATCTAGAGAGATGCAGAAGGTTAGTTGGAAAGTTAAACTACCTTACTGTGACTCGTCCTGATATTGTTTTTGCAGTAAGTGTTGTTAGTCAGTTCATGTCTGCACCTACGATCAAACACTAGACAGCTTTGGAACAGATTCTATGTAAGTTGAAAGGAGCTCCTGGACTTGGCATATTTTATAGCACAATCATAACCGTATCGAGTGTTTTGCATATGTCGATTGGGATGGGTCCAAAATTGATAAAGGATCTACTACATGCTATTGTGTCCTTGTTGGAGGGAACTTGGTATCATGGAGGAGTGAGAAGCAAAGTGTTGTATCTCGATCCAGTGCAGAATCTGAATATAGAGCTATGTCATAGTCTACATGTGAAATTATGTGGATACATCAGGTTTTAACTGAAATTGGGTTAAAGCATCATATACCAACAAAACTTTGGTGTGATAATCAAGTTGCTCTCCATATTGCCTCGAATCCAGTGTATCATGAAAGAACTAAACATGTTGATGTTAACTATCATTTTATTCGTGAGAAGATTCAGGAAAGCCTAATTTCCACCGATTATGTGAAGACAAGAGAGCAACTAGCTGATTTGTTCACAAAAGCATTGAATGAGACTCGAGTTGATTACCTTTGTAACAAGCTAGGCATGACTAACATCTATGCTCCACCTTGAGGGGGAGTGTTACATAATGAATGTAGACACCTTTGGGTGTAGTGTACATAGCAACAAATATGTAGGGATATGATAGAATATATTTCGATTCTTTACTTATTTAGTTTCGTTAATTAGAGCTCATTGTATCTGTATATATGCATCTTACATAATGGAATAACACACAAGTTATTCTCCACACCTTGTCCTCTACATACCTTAATGCAACTTAAACATTCAGCTGTCGATATACATGATTAAGCTAGTTGTAATCACTAGCAAAAGTAGAAATGAGAAAGGGGGCTAAGTTAGACTATCAGCTAGAATTTTTAAGGAGCAATGGTTGAAATTGAGTTGAGAACACTTGCATACCTGCATTGCAGTATGATGGCCAGCTATATGAAGATCCAAGAAAATACTGATTCTCGATGTACACAAAGTGCTAGGCAGATCGAATTGCTTTCACATAAGCCAAATGTATGCTTCTTTCTATCTTCAAGTTTTTTCCACTGACAAGATTCTGCAAATGGAAACATGTTCCACTTTCACTTTCTGACTTGATTTTGCACACAGCATCTACCAGCAAGAACTATCTGAAACTAGTAATATACGGAACTCAGGTTTCCAAAATGTTTAGTTATTATACCTGTGCCTCTGCTTCCTTAATGTCTTTTGGGAATCCTTTTACTGATCCTGAATCAATTGATATAAATACCTGGAAAGAGTGCGCACAAGAAATGGTTACAACGAACTTTTAATAATTGACAGAGAAGCAACATCATAAAATAAGAAATATGTCTGATACCTGCACATTCCAACTCTCAGGATCTTGTTCATTTGTGACACGGACCGCAAGGTCACCATCTGGCCCGGCGGAAGGCATACGAATTGCTGCTATTCGATCTAACTTAAGCAATGTATCAGACCCTTGTTTGACTTTTCTTAGTTTGAGCCATTTCATAGCCTTGTTAAATCTTTGCTCAAAGTTTGTTAGCCTTGTTAAATCTTTGCTCAAAGTTTGTTAGCCTTGTTAAATCTTTGCTCAAAGTTTGTTAAAACATCATAAGCAGCAGGACCATCAATTTTACAGTGTAGATCATGCCATGGTTCTCTTGGGCCACCTGAAGTAGTCTGTATATATGTAAGAGATACAATGATACATCTACCATACCAGAAGGGTATATGAAAGAAAAGATAATTCAATATCCAGCCAAGAATGTAAAAAATACTGTTTTTCCCGATGATGGTAGTAAAAATATAAGAACCTTAAACATCGAACCCATAGAATTTAAATCCTAGACCCACCTACTATTCTTTGTAAACTATTTCATATTGAAACATTTTAGGTTTCTGAAGTACTCTGACGTCTTGAATAAAACTTTAGCACAGAAACTTCAAGATATCCAAATTAATAGCTTACTGTGAATGTAGGATTATGAACATCATTTCCAAAGACAGTATCGAGATCGCTAAACAATCTATGCTCAGGAGTATCATAGCGGCCGTCACATAGATCCAGGCCACCAACAAAAGCAGTGATTTTCCGTTCATTCTGAGGTGCTTCGGTGTCAACAAGCACACATTTCTGATGATGTGTAAAAAGATTTCCAACAATCTGCAGAATGAAGTGATCCTTTGATTAACAGGTGAAATCAAGTGATCCTTTGATCAAAGGATCCCCTTGGCTGAATTATGCTTGAAGATAGTAAAACTACCTGCTTGTTCTAGATGTACAACTTTTTCAAATATTAAATAATCATGCAATTAGAGTTCATCTGCCATATATGTTCCCTCTCCTTGCCCCTAAGAATAAAAATAAAGTATAAACCTGTCTCTTGAGAATACTAAGCTTACTGCTGGCGGAACGAGGACAAAGCACACAGTGTACACTTGAGTGTTTAAAAAACTTTCTGGTCTCTTCATCATGAGTCTGCATTACACCTTCCTGCATTCGAGCTCATAAGACAATAAGACCAATATTATGATGCTGACCAAATAGCGACTGCGAAAAGGATTGTCATTAGAAATCACATTAACAGTTTTGTATAGTCCATTATATTACCGTTTTGAGGAAGACATCATCATTTGAGGTTTTATCATCCCAAATGAGCAAAATCACACGAACTCCTTCTTGCGACTTGTACTTGAGCAAATCTCCTAGTGTTCTTTCCCCTGCCGAAGGCAACGGCCTTGTAGGTTCTCTTACTAGCCGTATAGGATGATATACAGACCAACCAACAACATATATTAGATACTTAGCCTCCAACATGGCATGACATATATCTTCCCAGCATTTGTTATGACTAAAAACCTTCCCATCATCTAGTGATATTTTTGGAAGTGTTGCATCAGGCACATGAGCATCCTGATAAAGAGTAACATTTCCACCTCTTCGTAGTGGAAAATAGGTATGCGGTACTCCTACACTATCCGCGTCATGTCCAACACCATTTCTATATAAAGGATTCTCCGCCACTGGCTTGTATTGGATTGACAGATGCAGTTGAGCACCAGTTTTCAGAGGATCCCCGGAATGTCCAAGAATGGGGAACCAACTACTTATTTCTTTACCTGCAAGAATTTTATCAGCTGGTATCTCCACCTTTCCAATCAGTTCAGCTCCTACCCCATCATTATCCTTGACAAAAAACTCAACTTTGTCAACAGTGTGAGCAACTGGTATGCGAACATGCTCATTCCATGATGGGTTTTCATCATTGCGAATCACTGTTGTTCGAGCTACTTTTGCCCCACCTATAACAACAGACACATAAGGGTCACTAGTATCTATTATTTTACGAGTTCCTGATTTCCCTGGATCCTTGTTCTTAACCTTTCGCGTAGATCCAAATGGGCTAAACTTTGAACAACATGCCATGTCCATGTTTGGAAGTGACTTGGCTTCTATAATCTGCACATCCAGTTCTCCATGCAGGAGTACTGCACCATCCATACAAGGTTTTCCAGCCATAGGGACACAATTCCCTGATTTTGCAGCTAATTAATTACAGAATGCCTTATTTTCCTCCACGAATCATAACCAACTACGATCATAGTTTTGCCAAAAATGACAACCGCGATAACGAAAGGGCTTGTTACCTCACATGATAGATCATTCAATTATCCCAAACAAAGGAAGTCCCTTTCATTATTCTTGCAAGTTTTATACCAAATACATGTCTTTAATTTGCCTGGCAGGACATAAATATTGTCAATATATTATGCAAATTAAATTGCTGTTCAACATGATGGAACTAATCCCAACTGAAACAAAGAAAACAAGAAAGTGAACATAGATATACTACTAATAAATTGCAACCATTTATTATTCATGAATTATGTCTTTGCTGGATCTAGTTTCGTTACATCAATTAACAACCATAAATTTCTTATTTCAACAAAATCTGTTAATTCTTTAAAATGAAACATGCAAGAAAAGAACACAATTGTTGGTGTAATTTTCAACTGTAATATTTATTATATTTGTGGTGTATATTACAGCAACAACAACTTATTAAGAAATTTATGTATATATAAGACACGATCATGAATATATATATTAATTATTCATTTGCTTGAGAGATGTGTTTATGCCTTAATTACCTGAAGAATGAGATTCAGAGGTTAAAAGAAATAATTGAAGGATCCAATGACACATTTTTGAGTTTTTGTTTGTTTGATTAAAGAGATGTATGTAGTCTGCCCCGTATTTGGCGGTAAATGCAAAATACTTATCGTTGGGATTTGTTTATCAAAGGCTATTTATACGCTATGCCCTTCTTTTTGTATTATTATTACCCCTTTTATTATCTGCCTTTATTCTTCATCCAGAAAAAATATCCAATAGAATTATTGAAGTTGAAACAAAAAAGAGTGCAAAGAAGTTTCCACACAATTGGTGCACGTTGAGTTTCATTGATTAAATAAACCGATTTTATTTGGGTTTGATTTGGTTTGGTTTTAGATTTTTTAAAATCGATAGCATTTGGGTTGGTAAGGGTTTCGTTCGAAAAAACCGAAGAAATAACCGAACCGAACCAATTAACTATATACATATATTTTATTATTATGCATACATAATATATTATTTTTATAAATAATTTTAAAGATCTTATATATGTTTTCATCAAAACTTATTTATAATTTACTTATGAAAGCAAAAATGTCCAAGGTGAGAGCATTTATCTTATTGGTTTCATGTATATGAGTGTCTATACAATTTTTTGTGGGATTGAAAATGTCACTATCTCTTCCTTCTAGGCCAAGATAATGAATTTTGAAGTTTTATTCATAGTAAATTCAATGGTCGAAAGTTTTGTAATGTCAGTCATTCCTACTATTTATTGTTTTGAATGGATTATTGTCACTTTTTTCATGTTTTGAATGAATTCTTTCTTTTTTGTCTATGGTTAATAACCGAATAACCGAACCTAAACCGATAAATGTATATTATATTTTTCATTCACGCTCCTTTCTTTTTTTCTCTTATTTTTACACTAAAGAATGGAAGAAAAAATAAAATAATAAGAAACTCAAATAATAATAATCAAAGAAGTCAAAGAATAATTTATGTGTGGAAAAGATCAAACACATGACTTATAAAAAAAAATTAAAATCAAAGAATTAATTTAAATTAATTTTATCACTTTTGTAATGGTTGGGGTATATGTGAGTTACTTTTGTAACTGTAAGGGATATATGTGAGCAAATTTTGTAACTATAGGGGTCTATGTGAGTCACTTTTATAACGAGTGGTATATCAATACTAAATAGCAAAATTGAGGGGTATATCAGACCATTTTCCCTAAAAACAAATCACTTAACAAAAAGGAAAAAGTTACCTATTGTTATGAAATTACAATACAATTAGAAGAAGATAATAAGGAGAAGAGATAAAGACTTCTTATAGGTGATTTACAATGAAGAGAATTCTTTATTTATAGGAAAAAATTGATTTGATTTCTAAGTTAAGGTTCCTAATTTTTCTCGAAAGATAGACATTCACTTTAAGTTGATAGACATTCATTATCGTTTATAAAACTCTCCTTGAATGTCTAATTGATAGATAATATGCATTGTTAACACTTAGCCACGAAAAACACAATAATAGAAAATCTAATGAAGGAAAAAGAGTACACATATCTAGTAATCCGTATTTAGCCTATCTCATTAAAAATCTTACAAGAAAACCTCAGTGGGACAAAACTTCGTAAGAGAAAAAGAGTAAAACACATTAATTCCCTCTAATGAGAATATTAATCCAAAGACTTGAATCTTCGCATCCCAATCTTGTACACCATCTTCTCAAAAGTTGTAGTTGGTAGAGACTTGGTAAATAAATCAGTCACAGTGTCTCTCGAATGAATCTATTGCATGTTGATATCAACATTTTCTTGGAGCTCATATGTGTAGAAAGCTTTTGGCAAAATGTTCTTCGATCTATCTCTTTTGATGAATCCTCATTTTAGTTGTATTATGCACGTTGCATTATTTTTATATAAAATTGTGGGTAGCTTGTCATATTCCAACCTATTTTTCTTTAATAAGATGTATCATGGGCCTCAACCATGCTCATTCTTGGCTTGCTTCATGAATATCTATTATCTAAGCATAATTTGATGAAGTATCCACAATAGACCGCTTTGTAGTTATCAAAGATATGACAGTACCCCACATATAAACATGTAGACTAATTTAGATCAAGTCTGTGTTGATTAGATATACATCTTGCATCAGCATAACTAATAAGATCGGAACTGCAATTATTTGATAAAATAAGCTCATATCGATAGTCTTTTTTAGATACATCAATATGTGTTTAATCCCATTCCAATATGTCCTAGTAGGAGCAGAACTATACCTTGCTAACCAATAAATCGAAAAGGCTATTGTAATGACCCTCTTGATCATTTTCATGTCCTTGTATGCTTTGAGTATTTTGCTCCTTTTCGTAAATTCTATGTTGTATTTTTGATACGTTGAGATGGGTGGCATGCTTCTTGAAATGGTAGGGAGATTTTCGGATGAGTTTTTTTTCATTTTGGAGCTTTTGTATTGAAAAGATTGACCTCGATCAACATTCTTGGTAAACGGGGTTGGATAAGAATTTCATTGGCGCCATTAGCTCCGAAGATTTGATTTTAGTCTAGTTAGACCTTTGGTTTGGATCACGTAGTGGTCAGGTTGATTTTGAGATGCTTGGTTGTTTGATGATTTTTAGGTTTTTTGGTGGTAGTGTTGACTTCATTCAACATTTTGTAGAGATGACCACCATTGTTTGTTTCAACAATTCTGTTAGAGTCTTGAATGCCATTTCTTGTTAGGTAGCATATTAAGTTTGTGTTTATAGGACCCTGGATGAATCCCAAGAGTTCATTCAAGACTTGAAAAGTTAGTCCAACTGCTAATCCAGCAACTCCTATAGAGCATAGATCACTTCGGCGATGCCGCTCTTGTGGTGAGGCAGCTACACCAACAAAAGTTGGTGGCTCAGCAGTAGCTGCACTTACAAAGCAATTGTCACGTTCCAAAAGCCTAGGTCATGATGTTACACAGCCTGAGAACTTCAAAATGATGAGTAAGCCAAAAGAAATAACACATACGAGTCTTCCAAAGAGAAGTCAGGCCACAGTCGATAAGAATATAACAAAGAAGATCTCAAAACTTGGTGGCATAAATATAAAGAGCAACTAATACATTTCTAAATTATGAAATATATCTCAAGTCTTCTAAAGAAAATTAAATACTGTAAATGATAGATGGAGACCAATGGTGATCCGGAAAGCAGGATCTCACCCACAACTCTAAAAAAGAAGAAATCGCTAGATCCGATCAACCGCTACAAAGATCATCCCAACTAGGATCTACATCAAAATGATGACAAAAGTAGAGGTGAGTATAATCCACGTGTACTCAGTACGTTAGACTAATTGAGTATAAGCAACTAATCAAACTTAAGAAATAAACTATGAAACGCTTCCACCTGCACATGTTGAGAGCCTGCGTGATCGATGTCAAGGGAAGTTGGGATGATCACCTACCTCTCATAGAGTTCTCCTATAATAATAGCTATCATTATAGTATTCAGATGGCCCCTTATAAGGTATTGTATGGGCGTAGATGTAGATCTCCAGTTGGTTGGTTTGAAATAGGTGAAGCAGCTTTGATTGGTCCATATTCAGTTCATGATGTTATGGAAAAGGTTCAGCTCATCACATATAGACTTAAGACATCCCAGAGTCATCAGAAGTCCTATGCAGATGTAAGGAGAAGGGACTTGGAGTTCCAAATTGATGATTGGGTTTTCCTGATAGTGTCACCTATGAAGGGGGTGATGAGATTTGGCAAGAAAGGGAAGCTCAATCCTAGATATGTAGGCCCTTACAGGATCTTGAAAAGAGTTGGTAAAGTGGCTTATAAGTTAGAGTTGCCCGCAGAACTAGCAGCGGTACATCCGGTCTTTCACATTTCGTTGTTAAAGAAGTGTGTAGGTGATCCAGCATCCATAGTACCATTGGAAAGTGTGACTGTTAAGGATAGCCTCTCTTATGAAGAGGTTCCAGTCGAAATTCTTGATTATCAGGTTCGAAGGTTGAGAAACAAAGAAGTCGCTTCAATTAAGGCTTTGTGGAGGAGTCAGTCTGTAGAGGGAGCTACTTGGGAAGTAGAAGAAGCCATGAAGGCCAAGTATCCTCATCTCTTTCCTTTTGATTCCATTCCAGCTTGAGGTAATAGTTCCTCTTCAGTATTTAAGTTACTCTTGCATAAATTCAGTCTTATTATCATGTTCCTTCAGTTATACTTGCATTTTTAGCGTATTTGCATGTTCTTGGAACTTAGTTCAGCCAGATTTCAATTTCCAGTACTTAGTGGTAGGGATTGCCGCTTTTTTCCTCCATATTCAGCTAATTTAGTCTTCATTCAAGGACGAATGTTCCCAAGAGGGAGATAATGTAACACCCCGTATTCTAGAGAGACCAGAAATGCAGATTTCCAAAAGTTACAAGTGCCACCAACGGAGCCACCTACGGACCGTAGGTGGGGAACGTGGTTGGCCACCTGCAGCTCCCTCCCTAGAACCGAGGAAAAATTCAGCTAAGTCTGGACCTACGCCAGGACCTACGGACCGTAGGTTAGACCACGATCTGTGGTCCAGGCCGTGGTTCATACCCCCTCAGACCCATTCTCTGAAGCGAACCAATGGTTGACCAGGACGGACCGTTGGTCCATCTACGGTCTGTCGGTCAATTTCATCGGTAGTTACGACAACTTTTAAGTCAGGGTTCGTTTGGCTTTTCCCTATGTGTTGGACACCTAAACTACGTCGTTTAACCCCTAAACTACGTTGTTTTGGTCAGTTTTAGTCTAGTAACTTAATCATACTTTACCCTAAACGATTCATTCACAAAAACTCAGAAAAACTTAGAGCAAAAAGGAGAAAAGAATCGACCGACCCTCTCAAAAAATGCAACACGGTTTCCTCCAGTTCTAGCCCCGAAATCGAAAGATTTCTCCTTGGAATTCGCTACTAGGTATGTGGGATTTCACTAGTGGGTTCCTTTTACCTATTAGGTCCCTAGATTTCAGTCAAAATCTTGATTCCCTAAATTTTGCTTAGACCTAGAGTTTCAAGAACTTCAATTAATTATTGTGATTTAACTGTTAGATTAATCCTAATCAGGATATTACATTTTTCATAACTATGTTGCTCAATTCTTGCATGAAATTCAAAACACTAGTTGTGTAGATTCGTTTAGTTCATGAATTACACATGCTAGGTTAGTTTATTCAGATATATATGCCCCAGTTTAGAATGTTTCATTTTCAGTACATTAATGTTGCATATTCAGTTAGCATGTCAGTGTTTTGAGCTATTCAGTATTACAAAAATTCAGTCATGATGTATTTTATACATTCTAGTTGGGAGTAGGCTTAATACCGAGTTGGACTAGGGTCAGTCACCCTCATAGTCCCAAAACTACGTGCCCCCATAGGTTAAGTCCCCTCTGTGGGCAACATTTTTAGTGATCACGCCAGTCATGCCTTTATACCCGTGCCAATACCCTGGATTTGACTGGCACACGGAAACCATTTCTGGTCCAAAGCGAACCTTTAACCTGGCTGACTATTGAGAAGAAGACTAAACATACATGTGGAAGCCTTATAAAATGAGAATTTAAAATCAGTTAAATGTATCTCATGCAAAAGTCTGAAATAAATCTAAATATGAATAATGATAATAATGTTTAAACTTCTAAATACAAAAGACTGAATTGACTCACTGACTTTTTCTATCTATGAAGTATCTACTAACTCAAAGATAAGTGTCGGGACAGGACCCACGACTACCTAAATATTCAACAAACAATGACTAAAAAATCAAATAAACTAAACTAACTAAATTAGAGCCCTCTGGAAGTAAGGAGGTCTCTCCAAGTTTTAGTGAAAAGTGATCTTACTGAATGTCTTATATAAAGAGTACCTGAAACTACATCATAAAATGATGCAGTGTCAAATGACGTCAGTACATGAAATGTACGGTATGTAATAATACTGAATAAAATAAATAGTTGAACTAAAAAGAAACTAAAAGTAACTTGGTTGAAAGTAAAGCTTGAACATCAGATGAAATCATTAAAGCTCTTCAATGAAATATATGCAATAATAGCAAAATATTAAAATAATATACTTTACTTTTCTTAGAGAGTTTCTCTAAATGACAATCATCACTATGATCCTCATGATGATACAACCTCTAGCCCACGTTGCCAGATCCATCCTATACCTTGTTGGAGTATAGGACAAGAACACTTAACTTATGGATCCATCTAAAAACCCTCAATGAGGTTGTGAGGAGTCTCTCAAATCAACAACACAATCCTATCTATGCTGGCGAAACAGTTTATGGGTTTTGAGTTGTATTAACTGCTACCCAAATCGATGCTCAATACTACTTCCGAAACATGCAATAATGCTCATACTATGAAGATCTCCCAATTTAGGGGAAAATTTAAAATCTAATACTTTGTGTCTATGCTCAATAATACTTCTTTAAAACTGAACTGAACATAAATGAACTTGACTATACTTTTCTGAAAATCTTGTTTTGACTCACTGCTATGCATACTCTTTTACCAATGCACTGAATTTACTTTAAAGACAGACTAAAAATCCATTCTCTATAACTAATTTTGTTTTCTTTAAACTAGACTTATTTTCTTCACGAAGATAATGTAATAAGAACTGATATATCAAGGCTTTGATAAAATTTATAATTAAATATGGTTCATTAAATGAAATAAGTATGATAATGATTTAGAATCATCCAATAAATAATATGTTGAAATACCCACAACAAAAATAAAAAGTTCATGATAAGGGAGTAAGTACAACATCCGAATGTAGTAAACCCTGAGTTTGAAACCCTAGTTAAACCTTTCTAACTAAATTTTAGATGTATGGCATGAGGAAGAACGCATTCACTCACTATTATAACCTTACATACCTTGGATCACTCTAATTGAAACTCTAACTTTGAAGAGTAACTCCAAAAGTCTTTTCTTGAACTTTTGGATGAGTTCTTGTTTTCGTTAGATATAGGAGAAAGATTTGATGTTAGAATCTTGTTAAGAATTCATGATTAGAGAGATTGATATTGTTTAGAAATAATTTAGATACATGAGAGGAACATACCTTGGTGTTGGAGATAAGGAGAGGAGAGAATTTGAGAGAAAATAAGTCCTAGGTCATCCAAGATGAATTTTATGACGACCCACCAACTTAACTAAATAAATAGCATCTTAAAATCTAGACCCTCGAAAACTGGTCTAGCGCGCTGCACCCAAGCTAAGGGTTGCGTGGAGCGCAGAACCACTTAAAAATTAAAAAGGTTGCTGGAAAAATGACCTGCCGCGGTGCGCCCATGCTACCAGATTCTTGGAGCGCACGACCAACTTGATGTCCCTCTAGTAAAATAAAGATAACTTTTTGCTTCAAGAGTCGGATTGACGAGCAGTTAGCGGTGTTGGAAAAAACTACTCGAAGAACTTTAATTTTATAGGTCATGGGGTACATATATCTTACTATTTCGAGAGATATGGTTATTTGAAGTTGATCCTTGTATGAACTCATGTGAAAACATAGCCAATAGAAATGCTTTGAGCTTTAATTGATTTTTGGGGTACCTTACGACCCTAAACCACATTTGATACGCTTACTACACCTAGTAAAGGACCTTAACATATATGTACAACTCAAAGATCATTGGGTTCAGCCCTATACGCATATAGAGGATGGTTCGAATCATTGCTTAGAAGTTGTGAGACATTACACTGTGTATTCTACTTTCTACTCAATGCAATACAATGTCTAATATCCAATTAGGTAAAAACTATCTACAATATCCTTGCACAGATCCTCAAAATATTCTTGAAGCTTCCAAAGTACGTAATTGCCTTTTAGACAATTTTTCCCTTTGGAATCACGCTGGCTCACTTCGCTAGCATCTACAAAATGAAGCTAAAGACTTGCAGCATGCAAGTGCCTGAAATTCCAAATGAGTCTTCCTTCAATTCTTCCTACTCTTGGTAAATGCGAGACACATGTGCTGACTTGCAGCACACATGTTCTTCACCAATCCTTAGACAGACTCCTTTCAACTCTAATTCTTTATTTTCTTTGTTTCCAAGAAATGCTTGTATATAAGAGAACAACACTAAAATGAGGCAATTATTTATGCTTACGAGCTAAATAAGTTTGTAAAATACAAACTCATCAACCGTGAAACTAATGGACAGTCCATCATTTGAGTAGGGCTATCCCTAGACAACTTTTTCACTCACTACCCAAAACAACATTCTACCATTTGACCCTTGAAATCAAACCACGATTCATCATTCGGGCCGTCCATTTTCACTGTTTGACATTGCTTTACCAATGCTCAAAACTTTTTACTATGGACTCAGTTTTATGAACAATCGGTGGTATTTGAAGAGAGACTCAAATGTATTAAATTTGGTGGTACTTGAGATAGAAAATGCTTTATGTTCTAAGAGAGGTGCTTATTTGAAGTTGATCAAAGTAAAAACTTATACTGAAACTCAAACAGTAAAGAAGTTTTCAACTCAACTTTTTGGTAGAGGATTCATCTTATCTTAATTCGTTCCAAAGCACTTACCACACTATAGAATTGACCTATATACCTATATAAAATTAGAAATTATCGGGTTTGAATCTATACGCATATAAAGAATGATTATAATTTTAGCTCAGAATTTTTGGAGTGTTACATCTCTCCTAACTAGTGGGTGCTACATGCCTTTTTTGTAGGACCATACATCGTCGAATGAGATTCAAAGACCATAAATCATGGCACTGATGCATAACTATTTTCTGAAAGAAGTCTTTTCAAGTGTTCTCCCACTAAAGTATCAACTCCTCCACTTCTCACATATATTTCATTAAGTATCCAAAATGTAGGGGACTATTTGTGTGGGGAGTAATCAATCTTGGAAGAAAGACTAGTTAGGATTTGGCATGTACCACCATCATATTAATCAAACCTAGGCTCACGATGGAGCCTCCACCCCTAGACGAATGACATCTTACAACTAATGTCATTGGTGTATCTGTGATAAGTTTGTAATGACCTGGTTGATCTTTTTTTTTAAATATTTTCATGATATTACTATTCTACCTTTCCGATCTTGACCCCGAGTCTCATATATTTGAGTTTTGAAAGTTGGTTTCAAACTTCGAGAAAAAAATTGAGAATTTGAGTAAGTTTGTAATTTTGAAAGGCTAAGTTGCTTAAATATTGTTTTCAGAGTCTTTTGGAGTTTTGAATGTAGAAATGGACTTCCATTGATTCTATTAGTTTTGGAATGTGGAAATTGGTTTATGAGAGTTGTCGGTTTCAAATTCAGAGGCATTTTGAGGATTTGAGGTCCTAAGTTGGAAATTGTTGAGATTTTTGCCTTTGGGTTGACTTTGGTCAACATTTGGGATTCGGATGCTCGGATTGGAATTTTGAGAGTTCCATTGGACTCGAGGGATGATTTTAGACCTAGGTGAGATCTTGGTTGAATTTTTAGAGGTCTCAAGCTTGATTTGACCTTTTTAGGGGTTATGTTCATTCCTTGTGACTTTCACGAGTTCCGGGTCAAAGAGACCTCATATTCGTGTTTTGATAGATCTATTGTATCTCGAACATAGATTTTATTCAATTTGTATTTATGGTTTGTATGTACGGGGTTCTGAACGAATCCTGATGTCCTCTTATGATTTTTGAATTGGCTGATTTTTCTGTTTTGGGTTGTTGAAGCCAACCATCCGTGATCGTGAAGGGGTGACCACGTTCGCGGGAGATCAAAGCTTTGACCTCCACGTTCATAGAGTGTAGGGAACATCTGCAGGCTCATTCATGTCCGGCCGCGTTCGCAGATAGGGGTCTGCGTTTGCGGATGACCTCTGGCAGTGTTTTGATCTAAATTCGGGGTTTCTATTCCATTTTCCATTGTTGGAACTTTGAGAACTTTGTGGAGGTGATTTCTAGTGGGATTTTCAAGATAAAATAGTTGAGTAATGTTTCTTGACTTTAAATCTTCAATTACCCATTATTAATATTGAATTTATGTGTTCAAATCAAGATTTTAGATTGATAAATTGAGGGTTTTCATGTAACAACCCGGATCCGAAAGAGGGTAAGATAGCTGATTTTAGAAGCTACAGGTGCCAGTCACGGTGGCCAACCACAGCCCGTGGGTAGGACCACGGACCGTAAGTGTGGTCCTTGGTCAGTGGCACCTAAGTCCATCAAGGGATCAGGAACCACGGCCTGACAAACGGACCGTCGGTTAGACCACGGTCCGTGGTCCAGGGTCCATGAATCAAGACCCCAAGATGTGGTCTCTGATACGAACAATGATTGTGCAGGACGGACCGTCGTCCTGTCCACGGACCATCGATCATGGCCATGGATGTTGGGGTGGCAGTTAAGTTTAGGGGCAGTTGGGTCTTTTCCTAATTAATCTAGCCTAATACTATATCGTTTTGTCTATGTCTAAGACCCCTATATAAGTATTTTAACCCCCAAATTTCCTAATAGAAATCATTCTCTCAATTCACCAAAAAGAAGAACTCTCCAAAATATTTTTCTTTATAGAACTTGAAGAAGAAGAAGAAGGATTCAACCTAGGGTTTCAAGTCAAAGTCTCCATTCCTCCATTGAAGATAAGCAATTGGCTTTGAGGTATGATAGTTTTCCTCCATGGATTCCTTCCATTCATGGAGTTCCCAAATTCTCCTATTTTCAAAATTAGAAATCCCCAATTGAGTTAGGGTTTTCTTCTATTGTCATGGGTTCTCTTGACTATTTATTTGAATGATTGAATTATCATCTCTTATGCACGAATTGATGAAATACTATAATTTTATGATGATTTCCCTTATGAACCCATGTAATCCCCATGTTTTCAAGTTATGAGCATATGATGTGGCATTTTGATTATAAAGGAAGAGTTTTAATTATGAAATTAAGCATGTATTGATAGAGTCACATGAATTTATGATGAAATCCATATCTAACCCATGTTTTCTAAATGTTGATGATTGAAAGCAAGTTGTGAATCTTGAAAGGTAAATTATGGAATTATGCATGTTCTTATGAAATTTGTGCAAATGTTTTAGGGATGCTTTAAGAGTAAAGTATCAATGATGATGTTGTTGTTGTGTTGTTGAAAGGATTGTTCTCATATACACATGGAAGCATGATGTGAAAGGTTTTCTCACATAGTAAGGATTCTAGGGTTGAAAGGTCTTCTCGCCTAATTGAATCAAAGATTAAGAGTTATCCTAATGCCTTAGCTTGGATTGGTTATTGAATGATACCTTTCCATGGATAATGACTTAGCTTGGATTGACAAGATGATGTGTCCTTCCATGGATAATAAGAATGAGTAAGAAATGACTATTTCGTGGGATTTATGCTTAGCACCGAGAGGATATTGAGATGGAGGCTCTCCCGTTTGTAGAGGTTGGGTTTCTAGTAGCAATCTCCTTATCCCTTACCTATGTGCCCCCATAGGATGATTGTCTAGATAGACATTAGCTAGTGGATCCACTTAAGCTAGAAGTTCATGGTCCTTACCTTGGGAAGTAGGACAACCATTTTCGGTGTGGGAGACACCAGGGGATCATGTTATAGCTCACATGGTCTCTATGTCGGTTAAGGCTACTTCCCACATTAATAATGAACTAAGGTTACTTCAAGAAGTATCTCATATGTGTTCAAAGGTTTAAATATGTTAGCTTGCATTGGCCATGTTTTATGACTTGTGCTTTCTAACCCTTTTATATCATGTTTAGCTTGGTCAATTGCATGTCATGAAATGCCCTATTTTAGCATGATTTAAATGTTTTATTCATAGCTATCATACTTGGTACATTGTTTTGTACTAACGCATAGGTCCGACAGTTAGGTTTCTCAGTTTTGTGGCTAGTGGTTGATTTCGATATTCCCGAGCTTTGGTGAGTCCTCATACTTCGAGGATGGACTTTCATTGTTTTAGTTTCTTTCTTACATTCGGTTTTGGATATGATGTATGGGCTAGGCTCACATTCATTCTATTGTATTAGATGGCTATTGAGACAAGTGTTTTAGACTTCCGCTTTCTTTTATAAAAATACTTGAACTTGAAATGTTGTTTTATCTCTTATGTTCTATTTCTTATGTTATGAATTCTAAGTGGTTTGTATGGGGTCTCTTGGGGTCATATACGCTATGTTACATCTAGGGTGTACCCCTGGGTGATGTCCTTTCATGAATTTGAGTTATTGAAGTAAAATTGGGTTTGTGAAATGATTTCAAATCCTTTTTCGAAATGGTTTACACCAATGAGTTTCCAATGTATTGAGTAATGTTTTCAAGTAAAGATTTCGGATTTAAACCTCGATTTCGGAATTGAATTTTTGAGTTGATTGACCCTTTTGTCTCAATTACTTGAGTTGGGTAGTGTTAATTCTATAATCTTATTATGATTATTTGATTGAACTAGATTGTGGGGCATTTGATAACGTTCGAAATGAGAAGGCTCAATCTTTCGATTGATTAATTGATTAAATTAAGGCGAGCGGCCTCTTAAACTTTATAACCTAGTAGAATCGTCTATTTTCCTTTCTTTGTGTGTTGGGGAGCAATGGGGTTGAGGAAGGGTTCATTGTTCCACTTGTTTAATCTTAATGAGTAATAAGGGGATTAAAGAAAAGGTGAATTGTTGATCATAATGCTTGTGAATTTCCTTGTTGTGACCCCTATTTGACTGATTGATAAAGTGCTTTGATGGCACAAATGTGGACTTGAATTGTCTGAATTGTTGTCTTTTTCTTTTGGTGTAACATTGCTTAATTGCATTGATTGTTTAACACCGTGATGAGACATGTGATATAAAGCCGAAGGGAAATGATTCTGGCTAATGATTTGACATAAAAACATGTGATTTAATGTTTTTTTATACTTGTGGTTGATCTACTTGCTAATTGTGATTGATCTACTGCTACTTGTGAATGCTCTACTTGTTACTTGTGAGTGATCTACTTGTTACTTGTGAGTGATCTACTTGTTACTTGTGCATTGGCATACTCATGTGTTTTGGGTTTTGAAACTGTGACTTTTGAACTATGTCGTTAAGCCTTGTGAACTGTGTATTGTGAAACTATTAGTTTGGGTTGATTTCTATGCAGGTTGTAGTTTGAGGAGGTTCGGTTAGGATGAAAGGGGTATTCGATTTCTAGCTAGGTTTCTTTGTTTATTAGGTTTCTTGTTAGGTACTGTGTTATTGGTACTCACCCCTTGCTTAGACACTTGTGTAGGTTCCGAGCTCGGACCCCTGTGATTTTCTTCTTCTTTAGATTTTCAGGCTTGTCAAGGATTTCGAGATGTAGCTACTTGTCATCCCGGCAGTTTCGCTTGTTCCTTTACTTTATGCTTTGTTCTATTTGAGAAACAAAGATTTTGAGACTTGCACTTATCTTTCGAGTTCTATATTTACATTAGAGGTTTTTAAACGTGACAACCAGGTTTCGGGTGTTAATAGAATGAATAAGTTTTCCGTTTTCATCTTGTTATTTCTTTATCTTTCCGCATTTTCTTTCGTCTCATTGGAATGAGGTTGACTTGTCTTGATGGGAATAAATAAGTATCATCACGTCTATTTTTGGATGGTGACAAAGTGATGTGTCAACATAATCAGGACTATTCCATTATTGGGATCTCGATGACACCGTTTTCACGGGACCTCCACTTTCTAGTTCCAATTCTTTATTTGACTGGTGAGTGTTTGCAGTGACGTCCAATCTGACACCAATCAGCTTCGAGCCTAGCGCCAAACTTCAAACACATGATGATACTTGAGAGCATATTGAAACTAGTCTTTTGTAGAGGGCTAAGTAGTCGTTTTATAATAGTATCATTAGTTTTTAGCCCCTTAAGTAACCCCTAGCATAAAAAAGTGGGCATCCATCTCATCTTCACTTATAAAATAGGACACCATCATCAAGCTTTGAGAATACAAGCAATTCACGATTTTCTTACTTCTTATTTTTTTCTCATTTGTCATCTTTTTCACCCATTCTTAAGATAATTTATATTCTTTCATTCGTACTTGCTCAAACGATTTAGCCAAAATATAAAGGAGTGTGATCGACAATAATAGACTTGCCTTTTATTTAGTGAAAAACATTAATTTCAATTTTTTTAAAAATAGACTTGCCTTTAATTCCATTTTCACAAATTTAAATATTTTGAAATGATATTGATTTCTCCATTAAATTGATGCGAAATAAATAAAAGAGGATTTAGGCAAAGAGTATCCTCAATGCAAGGGACCAGAGGATTTAGGCAAAGAGTATCCTCAAGTCATTACTCTTTGCAGGCCTCCACAATTTACATATTCAACACAATAATGGTAGGTTCCTATCTGTTTCCTACTTTCAAATATTTGAATGGAAGGAAAGACTTAGGCCTCATTTGTTTGTATTAGAATTAAGACGTCTGAATTTCAATAAGTACCTGAATATTAAGATGTGCATTAAGATCTAGATGTATATATTTGAATACATATCTGAATATTAAGATGTTGTCTCTAGATCTGAACACTAAATGATTAAGACTGTTTGTTTTATAGATGACTAATTGTGTAAATATAGAACAAATACTTAAATTCTAGTAGAACAGAATTATGCTACATTATGGAGTTTGTATATTCAACTACATAAAGCTTATCGTTATCCCGTATGACTTCCACAGAGTCAATTTCCGCTCCTTCTTCATTTGTCACCAATGCATCTTTTGCTTCAAAACCAAACTTCTGACCTATAAAATAGATAATATTTTAATTCGGAAGAACTAAAAATGGAGAAGAATTTGCTTGAAAAGGTACCTGCAATGCCTTTGAGTTTTGCAAGTGAATCGGGAAGCTTTATTAACCTTCCCGGTTCATTGCACTGAGTTCTTCTCCTGAACTCAGGATGACCTCTGTATATGCTAACTCTAAACGCACATTGATCTGTATGGCTTTCAAAGTCGTATTTTTGTTCCTGTTCATGCTCCTTATGATCAACTTCATCCATAGTATCGGATATTATTATCCTGTGCCCGACGTCTTGTTTTTGCAGCATTTCACTTAGGTTCATTGATGAAAGCTTGTCCTTCAATGTATCATCAATCTCATCACCGTTTAATAATAAAAGCTTTACCATCTCTAAATGATTTTCTTCTATTGCAACATGGATAGCAGTTGATCTATGTCGATCGTTTGAGTTAACAAGTAATCCATGTTTGAGGAGTTCCTTCATAATTGTTAATTCATTCCTCCTAGCTGCTTTACATAGGAGGTCACCAGAAACATATGGATCAGAAATACATGCCCAATGGTACAGGATTTCAAATATGGGATGTTGTTTTGCTGCTATAGCTTCCCATAATGCGGTGTCACCATTTACATCTGTCATTTATGGAATAATCAAGATATCATATACCATTTGGCCTCTCAAACAATTTACAGTGACATTTATTGAGGTTGTCCTACCTTGTAAGTGTATGTTACATCCATGTCTGAGAAGCACCATTACACATTCTTCGTGCCCTTTTGATGCTGCTATATGCTGATGCAATGCATAGAGAGAAAAGATGTTGACAAACTCGGATACAACAAGTATATTGGTAACGTAAGAAGTATACAACAAGGGACATACCAGTGGAGTTTTCCCTTTGGAATCACAAATATTAGGGTCTAATCTTGCCTTGAGAAGCTCATCAAGAAAAGCAGCATTGCCTGTACTGGCAACAGTCAACAAATTGATGGACATGTTTGGATCGCTATTTTCGTCCCCAACATCAAGGAACAAATTTGTAAGTCTTAGATCCTTGAGCTTCTTATGATGCTGGAATCAACACAGTATAGGAAAATATTAAGATCCAACTCTGAATTGACACATTTGGAAGATCACTAAGTAGCTACAAATGAACCTGAAGAAAGTTCTTCATCATGGTGACATTATCCTCTTGCCTGCTCTTCATTGCTTCAATCAAAGAACTTGTTCTTATCTTTAAGAGTTGTGAAAGTGTCCTTGTCCGATACGTGTAGCTCTGAGGCCTACAACAAAAGGCCCCAACTTCTCCAAACATGTCTCCACATCTCAGAGTCCAAACAATCTGTTCATTCTCCATCTCACTATCAATCATTTCCACCTCCCCTGAAACTATGATATAAACCTCATCTGGCGATTCATTCTGCATTATGACATCCTCCCTTGGGGGTATATACTCAGCCTTCATATCTGCAACCTGAGCGATCATTATGATTAGACAAACAACATGCATGAAGATTTATGAACGAGTCGGTCTTTTTAGTTCATAGAATAAAATGTCATCTTACAAGGTGCAAGCGAATTTCCCTGGAGATACCCTTGAAAAGATAGACCTTTTCAACAGTTGGCAAAAACAAATGATGTCGGATACTCTTGCAGATTGTCTTGGGAAGTTGTTCAATTAGTTGTTGCTGGTTTAAGCTCTCTGCCTTGAATCTTAAGCACATGTAAGCCAGTATTTGCTCCTTCAGTCTTGGAGGCAAGTGATTTCGACTCACGAAGTTTGAAGCAGACTGTATGCTATTTCTCTGCAAAAGAATTGAACGCCATTTTATCTCGTATTATATATGCACTTATTTTTGCTCCTGATGCCTATACATTTCAATAAGAAAGTAGCTTACAAATTCCATGGTGCGACTGGTTCCTTCAACAACTAAATTGGTCATGTTGCCAATAATGTAAGCGGTAAGGCCAAGATTGAAGAGCATGTAGAAAATGATGAAGATCATTTCGACAGTGTTAACAGCATGGAGGTCACCATAGCCAACAGTTGTCATGGTGGTGATAGACCAATAAATAGCTGAAATGTACCTAATCCAAAGGCTTGTCTCTCTGAACTTGGGATTCACAGATCCTAACCAA
Source organism: Solanum acaule (assembly GCA_036250505.1). Lineage (NCBI taxonomy): Eukaryota > Viridiplantae > Streptophyta > Magnoliopsida > Solanales > Solanaceae > Solanum > Solanum acaule. Next base: position 30,487 of record JAJOOR010006466.1, read on the forward strand.
GTATTTCCTTGGTGGGGATATCTGTCAGCCAACAAGTAGTAGAGGCATCCAGCACAGTGCACTGAAAATAGTGTTACCTGTTTCATGCCACACACTCACTCATTCATAAATCTTCAACTAGGAAAATGATCAAAATAATTCTTTTATGCTAACTTACAAACAAAAGCCTAGCACATCTGATCCAAAAATAGCTGAATCTCATATCCTTTTCAAGTCTGCCAATCAACATATAGAACAAGTCTAATTAGTAGAATAAAATATGTAAGTTTTATTTGTTCATGTAAAGATGGATCTTGGGCTGTAACTCAACACCAAAAGGTAGCTCATGTAGAAAGGATTGTCCAAGTCCATACAATGAGACCAAATTCCCATTTCTTTTCTGATGTGGGAATTTCTAACCTTGTTAACTAGACACGATAATATGGGAGGCCAACATCGGTGAACAAAGAATTGGAATGGATGTGACTATGATACCATTTAAAGATGAATTTTGAACCTAACTCAGGAGAGGATTGTCAAGTCCATACAAGGAAACCAAATTTTTATCCGCTTTCCGATGGAATTCTTAACAAGTGAAAGAGAAATTACCGGGTGAAAAATTGCTTAACTTTGCGAAGACGCCAAAATCTGAGGATTCCTAAAACAGAGTAAGAGATGCCAACTTGATGTTTGCCAGTAAACAACATGGCTAGTAAGTCAAAAGGGATGGTAGAGGCCACATCCATCAGAAACCATGTTGATACGTATCTGTAAATATATCATTATTAACTCATAAAAAAACAAAACTAATTAGCCATACAAATACATTACTAGTATATTATTTTAATGTAATCTATACATACTGTAATTCTGAGTAACAGATCTAAGTAACTGCTTAATTCATGATTAAATTAACTTTCTTTTGCATTTCTTAACCGACAAGTTCACATAGATAATACTCCCTCCGTTTCGTTTTTTTTCATGTTTCCTTTTTAGTTGTCCTATTGCGTTTTTCAAGAGTCAATTTGACTAATTTTTGAAATTAAATTAGATTATATTTATTCAATATTTTAAAATAAAATTTAAATATTTAAAAACTATACGAAAAGTATTATAAATTATATTTTTTTTTATATTCATATAATAAAAAATTACATTTTAAAGTATTAATTAAAATCTCTTCTCTTATGATTTTTGCTTAAGTAGAGGTTCTTTATCGGTGACCCAGTTGATTCGGCCCCCACTATCCTTAAGGATAAAATAAGATCTCTTGCTTTGCCCACAAGCCCTACTAGCGTAGCAAGTCTGGTCGCTGGTGTGTTGTTCGTTCTAGCGATAGGCTCCATATCGTTTGACCGTAAAAAAAACGTACGGAGTATCTCCCTACTTTAGGGATTGACTCAAATAGAATGGGTTGACACATCAGCCATTTGAGTATAATATCTTACCTAAGTTAATTAAAATACTTTGACTCGTCACTGGATAAATATTAGTTTGGTCCAGCTCATACATTTTTGATGCTACATAAAAGCAAAAGATATATTCCAAATCTCTTCTTTTTTTCTTTTGAATTTGACTGTTATAAATGAATAATTTTTTAAAAAATATTTTATCAGACTACTCCAAAGTTAACTACATGTGACGATTAGAACGTGAAAATTAAAGAATTTAATAGATTATATAACATGTTAAATTATACTGATAATATTTTGAACATTTTTTGAGTTTGGGAGAAAACTCTTTTTTTCCTTTGGACTATTCCCACTCAATAATTAAGGGAATAAATGTACTGTTCAAAATCTAAATCTTGAAAAATGAAAAAGAAAAAAAAAACAGAGAGAGAAGATGTTGGTTCTTTGCACCTGATCCCTTGGTGGGGGGAGGACGAATATTTAAAGAGGATCAAATCTATTCGCCATGATTTATCGATAACATATTCATTCACGATAAAAAAAGGAATCATTACTTCTTCAAATTAGAATAGTCACGTTCTTACGCAGCGTTATCAAATCTCTGTTTATCATAAATATATATATGTGGAATATAATTATAATATACTCCCTACAGTCCATATAAATATGCTCTCTATAGTCCATATTTATATAAATATGTGGAATATAATTATAATTTTTCATTTAATCAATGCCAGTTCAAGCCATGTGGAAATATCTAAGATCATAAAAAATAAAAAAACATATAGAAGGAAATATAATTATAAAGTAAGTTTAGGAAAAGAAAAAGAACATATATATTACTCCCCCGCATCTCATTTCATATGACTTAGTTTAACTTGACACATAGTTTAAGAAAGAAAGAAAGAATTTTAAAATTTATGATCTAAAATAAGTTAAATATGTTTATGTGACTGTAAATTATTTCATTAAGGGTAAAATAAATATAGAAATGGGTCATTCTTTTTAAACAGACAAAAAGGAAAAGTAAGTCATATATAAATTGAGATGAAGAGAATACCTTGTAGCAATTTTTCTTCTATCACGAACAAGCAACTGAGAGGTTGAATCAATGTATGCGACGGAGAAGGTCAAGATGATATCAGCGGCAAAAAAGAGATTTACAATATTATCTGCGATGTAAAGCTTCTTGTTTGGATTTAAGTTCATGAATGCTATCTCAAATGGACATACCCATGCACAATATGCCACCAATAGCACCATTAGTGTCTCCCAACACCTACATATATACAAATCTCTCCTCAATTAAGTTGCAATTTACATAATTAATATTTGTACTAGCTAGGTAATCAATTAATTAAATAATTTACCTTATAATTAATTAAAAGTGATGTGAATGACTTTTATACTATGGATGATACAACTTAATAAGCTTATCCATGAAACACACACATATAAGCACGAATTCATTTATTCCCGTTTGGTTTTGCAATATCCAGATATATATACACATATTAAAGTTGTTCATAAAAAGTTTATCTGGTGAAGCTCTCACTTGGTACACACAACAAGATCTCTATAAATGGCGTGACTGGAGTCATATGCCACACGACATTAAATCACACCAGATGGGTTCTACCTGACTAAGTTAAAAATAAAAATTAACTGAGACATTTCGTGAGTATGCTCTACGTTGGAGGTAGCTAGAGTACTCCAACTACCGATGAGTGAATGTGAGATGTCTATTATCTTCATTGAATGCCAGGATAACAATCTTTATTATGAGAAAATGATAATAATGATGGGACAAAAGTTCATAGAAATCATTTCTTGCACAACTTAAACCAAAAAAGACAAAGGGGAAACATATTATTCTTCCATTTAAAATTACCTGTATGTTGAAGTGATAGGTGAGATAGTGTTGCCTTTGTGCAGATCAGTCTGATTCTGGTTATAACCAGAGGAACCTAAAGGAGGAAGAATGAGCTTTGACAGGTTGTGAAAACTCATATTTCCTAAACCTGAATTACCACCTCTCTCATTATTATTATTATTATTATACATATCTTCTTTTGTTTGGATTTTCTCCCCATCTCCGTCACTCATGTTTCTATTGTAGAAACCATATGATGAATATTTCACTTCCATATTCATCATATTAATTATGTAATGGAGGAAGAGAAAAAGAATTATACATTATACTAGAGAGAAAAAGAATTGGATGGTGGTCCTTATATGAGTGGCCCTTGAGAGGTTGTGTATGAAATTAGTTTATCCTTATAGAAAAATAGCATCTTATTTTTTTTTAAGCAACTTTCACCTATAGCAAACATAAAAATTATATTTATATGTTATAGCTATAGTTTGCATAATTGCGCTCCATAGCAAATTTTATGTTTGTTATGGAGCTTTTGATTTGTATATTCGCTACAAACATCCAATTTTATACAAATTATTCAGTTTTGTATAAATTTATTTATACATTGTAATTTGTATAATAAGATATGTATTTGTATAATTATAAGTGTCTAGGACGAAATATATGTATTTGTATTTGTATATACATTTTTCTCTCGTTTTATACAAACACAAACGCATTTTATACATTTTATACCAAGATGTATAAAATGGTTAATTGTATACCAAAAATGGCTAATTGTATATCGAATCAGATGGCAAAAAAAAAGATATTTGCTGCGAATTACAATTAAAATAAACTATAACTATAACATTTAATTTGAATTAATAGTTTGCTATTTCATACAATTTTCCCTTTTTTTATTCTCATCAGATCTCCAATATAATGCAGACATAGCTATAGGGATATGATATCATGTCATATTTATTGGTTTGGCCCCTAGTGTAAATCAGTGCATGGAGGGCCCTATACACAGCTTTACCCACTTAAATATTACGGCAGTTATATAACGACGGTTGCAATGAACCGCTACAAATATAATATAATACAAGATTTTTTATATGTAAAATTAAATATTTTAATAGCGGCGATTTGTACTTAAGTTATGATGCTTTCAATGAACCGCTACAAATATAATATAATACAAGATTTTTTATACGTAAGATTAAATATTTTAATAGCAGCGATTTGTACTTAAGTTATGAGGCTTTCAACTGCCACTAACATTTCTTAATTTTTGAAAACTTTCCCAATAGATTTAATATTTTCTTAAAACTAACATTTCTTAATTTTTGAAAACTTTCCCAATAGATTTAATATTTTCTTAAAATATAAAACATTAAATATTTTTATATAGACAGACTTCTCATTCTCTTTTCCTTGATTGAAAATTTTGTTGTCTTTTCATAATTTAAAACTAAATTGCCGCTTCTGTAATGTCATTTTTGATTTCTCAAGTGATTTTTGAATTATTTTATTCTCGATTTCTAATCTTATCAATATGGTATTATTGGGCTCCGTTTGATGAACTCTATCTATTCTTGATAGTTGGCGATCATTTTGGTGATCGTGCGGTTGACGAAGTGCTTAGAGTTGTTCGAGTGAAGTTTCGGCCTTCGAGGTAGGTTTGGTTATCCCTCTTTTAGACTAAGATGAGTAAGTGATTTTTCTTAGGAAATCAATTGTGAAATTAATTGTAGTATGAGTTTTAGAGGTTGGTAAGTGTTGACCTTCTTGTTTAGTTTGTGTGATGCCTATTGTGATGCTTAGCTTGTCTGGAGGCTTGTGTGATACCTTTAATTGTTTACGGCGTCACGAATTGAATTTAGTGTTTTTAAACCGTTGTAATATATAAATGATTTATTACGACGTAATATAAATGTTTTTGTAAAAAAACCGTTGTAATACGTTTGTGGCAGACAATTTCGAAGTTCAACGAAATCATTCGAATTCACTTACAAATCCCAATCGATTATTTCAAATTTTTCATTCCTAATGGAAACAATCGCAAATCAGTCGAATTCACTTCGACAAAGGTTGAAAATCTTTTGAATGATTTAAGAGATTTGTTAGAAAAATGGAGAAATTTGATTTTAAAATGGCAAGGTTTAAGTTACTTGAGGATATGGAATAATGAAAAAAATGGTGAGAGAGAGAGAAATATAAAAGATAGAATTTGGGTAAAAAATTTAGAGAGAAAAAAGTAGATAATAGGGTCTTGTTTTTTTCTTTCACCCGTAATGTAGTCAAAAAGTGGTCCCAAATAAAAAGAAGGAAACTGAATTATATTATGATACACTTTATTTGCTAAAATATTGACATTTTGACATTTTTAATAATTATTTTAAAGTATAGATATTTTTATTAATTATGTTAGGGATTTGGACTAGTTAGCTAATTTATCCTAGTCTTAGTAGAAGCAAATGATGTCTTATTCTCATTTAGACCCTTTTAAAGATACTTTTATTTTCGAAAAAAAATTGTGTTCTATATTTCTTTTCTTTATAAAAATTCAAGCCTCTCATTCTCCAACTTTAATAATTACCTAAATTATTTTCCTTGAACTTTTTTTTTTTTTGTTCTTGCGGCTTGTTTATCAAGAATTAATAAAATTTATTGTAAAATTTTTATTTGACTAACTACAAAACAACTTCATAAATATGTGCTTTTAAAATTAAAAAAAATGACTACATTATTTTCTAACAATTACTTTATATAT
>JAJOOR010006467.1:0-52762 GCA_036250505.1 Solanum acaule
TCCAATTCGCTAAAGCTTTGTGCGATTTAGGAGCAAGCATTAACTTGATGCCCTATGCAATATACAAGCAACTTGGTTTGGGTGAACCAAAGGCAACCACAATGAGACTCCTTATGGATGATCGATCAATCAAGCACCCAGTAGGGATACTCTATGACATATTGGTAAAAGAAGATCAGTTCATCTTTTCGGCTGATTTTGTGATTCTAGATTGTGAGATCGATGCTGAAATCCCCATTATTTTGGGAAGGACATTCTTAGCTACCGAGAGAGCATTGATGGATGTCGAAAGTGGGAAATTGAAGTTCCGTGTGAACGATGATGAGGTGACCTTCAATATCTGTAAATCCATGAAGCAACCAAGTAATATCCATGTGGTGTCCACTGAGGATGTTATAGATGAGGCAGTGGCAAGTGTGAGCCATTTAATGCGCAAGAATGAACCCCTTGAATCTGTACTTGCCAACTATGATGAATCCGAAGTTCAAGGCTATGAGGAAGTGGTAGCTGCCTTATTAGGGTTAGGAGTATATTCAAGGGGCAAAAGGGTCTGGTAGACCCTTATACTTGACTCGAATTGTAAAGTGGACCCTTCTACTTCACAAAGTTTCAACTGGACACTTCAACTCAAACAAACAAAAAATTTTAAGTCCCCTTTGACCATTGACCAGCCTTAGGTGGCATTAATTTAGCTAAGTTGGAAAAATGTGTGTTACACACGTGAAACATAAGCGTGAATTGAATTAAAAAGTTAATAAAATTAAATAAAAAGAAAAAATAAATTTACCTACTTTAAAAAAAAGGCAAAAAAAGAAAAAGAAAAAGAAAAAAAAAATCCCTTTCTTCTTCAAACCGGCCACCCACCCACGTTTTTGGAAAGTAGTAGATCTCTCAACTGCTATATCCATATCCTCTCTATTATCGATTATTTTTTCTTGAAATCTTATTTTTCCTCACTTTTCAAATGAAAACAGCACGTTCATCAAAAATCCAAAACAAAAATAATTGGAAACGAAAGAAAAAAATCTTCTCCAAATTGAAAGCTCAAAATGAAATTGAAGAAGGATTTTTGTTGCTACTATTTGCTTCTTTTTATCACTTTAGAAGCAAAACTTCTAAAAAAATAAAAAACAAATTTTCATCTCTCTTTTAAATCATAGATACAACTTTGAAATTTTCATATTTGTTGATCTTTCTTTTTTCAAGTTTGAATTTTTCTTTCAATTTCAAGCTTTTTGGTGTCAAGTTTAGTATTAAGAGTAGTAGGGTTTGAGTGCTTTCTTCTAATATCAATTTTGATAAAATTGTAAGCTCAAATGGGGCTGTCAAATGTTAATGAACTTTCTTTTGGGTTAGGGTTCTTGAGAACAAAGGGAAAAACATTTTTTAAAAGTAATTATTTGTTTAATAAAATAAATATATAAAAATAGCATTGTGACAATTAAATTAATGAGATGGATATGACGTGGCTTCTTTTTTTTTGACGTGGATATGATGTGTCATCCATGTCAAATCGAGTGAGGAACACCAACTGACATAAGGGTTTAAAATTTCTATTTTGTTTGAGTTGAAGTGTCTGGTTGAAACTTTAGAGAGTAGAAGGGTCCAGTTTACAATTCGAGTCAAGTATAAGGGTCCACCAGACCATTTTGCCTATTCAAGGAATCCAATCAAGTTGAATATCGACTTGAAAAACAGAGAAAGTTTTCCTGCAAAGCCATCAACAGAAGAACCCCTGTATCTGGAGTTAAAAGCCCTACCCTCTCATCTAAAATATGCCTTCTTAGGAGCCAATAATACTTTACCAGTGATTATTGCAGCCGATTTACTTGAAAGGCAGGTGAAATTGCACATTAAAGTACTGCAGAAGCATATAAAAGCTATTGGATGGACAATAGCGGATATAGTAGGAATTCCTCATGGCATCTGTACTCACAAGATTCGGCTTGACAGTGAATGTAAACCTAGTGTGGAGCATCAACAGAGATTGAACCCTCCAATGCAAGAGGTGGTGAAAAAGGAGATCATCAAGTGGCTAGATGCAGGAGTGATCTACCCTATTGCAGATTGTAAGTGAGTAAGTCCAGTGCAATGTGTACCGAAAAAAGGAGGTATAACCGTAGTCCCAAATTCAAAAGGAGAACTTGTGCCGACAAGACCAGTGACTGGGTGGAGAGTATGCATGGACTTTCGAAAGCTTAACTCATGGACTGAGAAAGACCATTTTCCAATGCCTTTTATGGACCAAATGCTCAACTGGTTATCAGAAAGAGGGTGGTATTATTTTTGGATGGGTACTCCGGTTATAATCAAATCTCTATTGCATTGGAAGACCAAGAGAAAACCATTTTTACTTGCCCTTATGGAACATTTGCATTCAAAAGGATGCCATTCGAGTTATGTAATGCCTCAGCAACATTCCAGTGTTGCATGTTGTCTATTTTTGCGGATATGGTTGAAGACTCTATGGAGGTATTCATGGACGACTTCTCAGTCGTAGGGGGACACGTTTGAGGAATGCTTGACACACTTAGGACAGGTGCTCCAAAGCTGCGTGGATACGAATCTGGTTCTCAATTGGGAAAAATGTCACTTTATGGTGAAAAAAGGTATTGTTCTTGGGCACAAGGTGTCGCAAAAGTGGCTGGAGGTTGACAAGGCGAAAATTGAGGTCATTGAGAAATTACCCCCGCCAATTTCAGTGAAGGGTGTTCACAGCTTCTTGGGGCATGTAGGTTTCTACCGAAGGTCATTAGAGACTTCTCAAAGATTGCACATCCACTATGCAAACTCCTAGAGAAGGAAGTGAAGTTCTATTTTGATGATGCTTGTATGGATGCATTTAAGTGTTTGAAAGAAAAATTAGTATCCACCTCGATTATCGTCAGTCCTGATTGGTCCGAATCTTTCGAAGTAATGTGTGATACTAGTGGTATGGCATTGGGAGTAGTATTGGGGCAAAAGCGCAACAAACTATTTCACCCAATTTATTATGCAAGCAAAACTCTGAATAATGCCCAATGAAATTATACGATCACTGAACAAGAGTTGCTCGCAGTGGTCTATGCATTTGAAAAGTTTCGGGCATACTTGCTAGGAACCAAAGTAATAGTACACACTGATCATGTTGCACTCCGCTACTTGATGGCGAAGAAAGATGTAAAACCAAGATTGATAAGGTGGGTAATACTATTACAAGAGTTTGATTTTGAGGTAAAAGATCGGAAAGGCTGCGAAAACCAAGTGGCCGAACACTTATCAAGGTTAGAAGGAAGGGAAGATGCCGAGTGTGAGGTCGACATAGACGACTCCTTCCCCGACGAACAAGTGTTTGCTATATCTCTCAAACCTACACCATGGTATGCAGACTTTGCAAATTACATTGTGAGTGGATTGATACTGGATGAGCTGACCTTTTTCCAACAAGAGCGATTCATGTTCGACGTTAGAAAGTACTTTTGGGATGAACCATACTTGTTTCATGCTTGCCATGCATCTCCAGTAGGAGGTCACCATAGTGGTATTCACACTGCCGCTAAAGTCCTCCAAAGTGGTTATTACTGGCCGTCCCTATACAAGGATGCACATGAATTTGCAAAGAAATGCTCTCAATGTCAGCAGCAAGGCGGAGTGTCTAGAAGGCACGAGTTACCTCTTAGTCCTATTTTGGAGGTCGAGCTATTTGATGTATGGGGGATCGATTTCAGGGGCCCATTTGTGAGCTCATTTGGAAATAAATATATCTTGGTGGCTGTAGATTATGTCTCCAAATGGGTGGAGGCCATCGCACTTCCAAACAACAAAGGAAAAAGTGTTGTCCAATTTCTGAAATGCTACATCTTCGCAAGATTTGGCACTCCTAGGGTAATCATAAGCGATGGGGGGTCTCACTTTTGCAATAGGTGGTTTTCAATGGCACTGAGTAAATATGGGGTGAAACACAAGGTAGCAACCCCATAACATCCCCAAACAAGTGGCCAAGTCGAAGTGTCGAATCGAGAAATCAAAAACTCCTGGCGAAAGTAGTAAATGTCAACAAAATCGACTGGTCTAGGAAACTCGATGATGTACTATGGGAATACCAGACTGCTTACAAAACACCTATCGGTTTGTCTCCATATCAGTTGGTTTATAGTAAGGCTTGTCATTTGCCCGTCGAGCTAGAACACAAAGCATTGTGGGCATTGAAAGCTTTAAATTTGGACTGGTCAAAAACTTCAAGGGAGAGGGTAGAGCAGTTAAACGAACTGGATGAATTTAGACTCAGATCGTATGAAAGTTGAGCCATCTACAAAGAGAAGATGAAGAAATAACATGATGCTCGGATACTCAAGTGGGACTTCAAGGTAGGAGATTGGGTTTTGTTATACAACTCTCAACTTAGACTCTTTCTCGAAAAGCTCAAATCCAAATGGTCTGGACCTTTTTAGAGTAACGCGAGTGTTCACCATTGGTGCTATAGAAGTTGAAGATCAAGAAGGGCCTCCATTTAAAGTGAACGGTCAACGTCTGAAATTATATTTTGGGGATTGTCAAGAGGTTTCTTTGGTTGAAGTGGTGTATTTGGAAGACGCCTGAAGGCACTGATGTGTCGTGCCACGACGTTAACTAAGACGTTGTTTGGGAGGCAACCCAAAACCATTTATTGCTTTCTTTTGCTTTGATAAAATAATGGTATGTTGATTGTGCACATGGAAATGTGGAGAGTGAACGAAAATTGCAGATTGGCGAGCAACAGGTCCAATCAGCGAATCGCCGAATGGTTCGGCGACTCAAAATTAGACCATTGCTAGACTCAAGACCATATTGCATTGGAGTCTGTAAAACTCAGTGAGCACAAAAAATTATTGGTGAACCACCGACCATGTCGGCGATCCCGACAGAGACCACCGTTTGGACTCCCACAAAACATGGAGTTTCTGTAAACTTCGGTGAGGTAAATACCCACTTGGCGTTATGCCGAATTGCTCGGTGATCGGGACTAATGTCGCCGAATGGGTGAAAACTGGATGGTTTTGCATACCAAAGGTTTAAAAGTTTCAAATTCATTCACTTTCCTTCATTTTTTTAATCTGTCCAAACTCACACCTACACTTTAGTTTCTATATTTCTTGCACTTTTAGAGCATTTTAGTTGTTGAATGGTGCTCTAATTCGGATTACATTGCCGCTTAGCATTTCAATCCTCTACTTAGCAACATAAAAGGAGTTATCTATGTCCTGAGTTTAATTTGTCATAAATTATACTCATTTGCAATAACATAATTTGGTTGAAGTGTTCTGCTCCTCCCTGAGAGGATTAGATTGTTTACATGCATGATTTAGTTTGATATCCTTGCTCGGGTAGTTGTGACTGTTGAGTTCCTGTAATTGCATGCCTTAAACTGGATTAAAATTCGAGGGGTTGTGTTTGGGTGTTATGGACCCTACCTTAATTATGCTGGTGCATGCTTTGATTTTGTTTTTGGGGGTTACGGGGCTAATTTTGAGAAGTTGGGTCAAATGTAGGCACGTTGGGTTATTCGGCGAATTGTGACGAGCTCGCTGAACTATTCCGCGGTTAGCCTACTTACCCTATCTCACCCTTGTTATCATGTTTTATTTGTTGTGGCGTCTGTAACATTCGGCGAGAAGTATAAGGTCGCCAAGAGCACTCGGTGACTCGCTGAAAGTCTTCTTATTCACCCTTTGTCTGCACCCCTAACTCTTTCTACACTGTGACCTTCGGTGGATTGTCTGTGGGTCGCCATATGTATTAGGCGGCATGCCGAATGGACCATCTAGTCTGTCTGCAGCTGAAAGTGTATGTTTTGGTTGTCAAATTTGTTCTAACATTATCTCAAGACTTTGCAGACATGGCCAGACCAAAAGTTGCAGGAAGAAACATGCCACCTAAACACATAAGAGCACAACAGTTCAGAAGAACTGAAAAGAGCGACAACAAGACAACCGGTTCTAGGAGGAGGATGCCTATCGACCCTAATGTCCCTTCATGGGCTTGAGGGTTTAACAATGCGATACACGCCTTTGTGGCAGCTCACGAGTTGGACAATATGATTGAGGCTAATATCGCTGCATAAGCTGAAGAAAAAGAGAACCAAAAGCAGAATGACAACACTCCAGCCACTGACTCCCATACAGATGGAGCGACTTCTTAGACATGATCCCTTCTTTACCTCCCCTTTGTCTTCCTTTAATTTACGTTCTGGATATTTTGTTATATGCATTTGAGGACAAATGTTTTTATTTGTGGTGGGGTGAGGCCTACCTTTGTGTGTTGTTAATGCTCGTGTTTTGTTTATATTTGGGCTTTGTGCTTAAATTGTTTTTACACTGCTTTTTGTGGATGATTGAGCTTATGGCTCCTTTTATTTATTTTACTGCAAAATGATTTTAACCCATCCCAAAATTTTTGCCACCTCTCGTGTGTTGAATGTGGCTGTTCTTTTGCAAAATTTAAGTCTCGATTCCGATCAATATCGATGACTTGAATAGTGCTCTCAATCGAACAAACATGAATGCGCGACTATGATGAGGATAAATGAAGTTCCATAGACAATATGTGAACTCTTTGCATTTCGTTGTGATTAGCCATTTATCAAATCGAGTCTCTTGTGATGATCATTGCACACTAGCAAAAGTGTGGAGTCTTGTTTGACTATATTGTCAATTCCTAGTGTGATGAGCTTACTTTGAACCATGCATGATAGATCCTAGAATTTGCCCCGTTGGTCCGGTCAACTAAGTGATGTATCTCTTGATATGATCTTAGGCAACTTCTAAGAGTGTGAACCAATTGACATAAACCTCTTTTATGACCTACCTTGTGAGTGTGTGAACCGCTTTTGAACACCCCTTGAGCCTTACCCTTCTTTGGAAGAAACTTGATGAAAACTAGACCTTTCTTAATCCACTACCTATAATCCTCTTGAATTGTGGTTAATTGAATAGACAACTTAGGCCAAAAGCCTAAGTTGGGGGTATGGTGAAAATACAAGGGCAAATCAAGAAGTGCAAGAAAGTCTCCTCTTACCCATGGTTTTAAGAAAAATGGAACCCCTCCATCTATAAAAAAAAGACAGAAAAAGAAAGAGAATGAAAAAGAAAGTTGTGGAATAAAGTGCAAAGAGATGGGGTTCGCAAACAATCCATGGAAAGTGAATAATAGGATGACTTATGAGCACTAAAGATAATGATGAAGGAAAAGGAAAAGAAGTGTTGTGAGCACCACATTTCATGAGGATGAAAGTCACTAAGTCTAAATGACCATACCTCTGCACTCAGCCCTATTACGAGCCTTGAAAAGACCTTTTTTATCTTGAGTGATCTGAAACAAATGTTGATTGGAAAATACGGGCAAACCTATGGGTGAAAGCATACATGGTGTTCTTCTTTGTGAGAGTGAGCGTTGCATCTGATTTCGAAGCTTTAAACTGTGAACCATTGTGTGATTATGGAATCATTCTTTGTATGAGGGCATTTGAACACTTTAGTTGATCTTGAACTTGCATTTGAAGCAAGTATTATGAGCATGAGGTTCTTTGATAATGGTGAGTCACAACTTGAATCTTTGAGTGCACATTTGATTTTTGCATAAGTAATTTGAGCCTTATTGTGTGCATTCATGATTGAGTCTTGTGTAGCACTGTTCGAGACACCCTTTTTGAATAACTGAACTTGAGTTTGCTTGAGGACAAGCAAAAGTTTAAGTTGGGGTGTTGATGAATCCACAAATTGGACTCATTTAGGGCTATATTTTAATAGAAATTGTGTCCTCAAATGCTTATTTTATCTCAATATCTGATGAAAACCCTTAAGTTTTAGGTATTTGAAGTTTGAAGGAAAGCATGGACACTACTTCGCAAAAAGGAACGAAAAGGCAGAAAAGAACGAAGAAAATGAAGGCCTGAGGATTGCCGAGTCCACTTGGCGAGTCGCCGAAGGGTCTTACTTCGCCTTTTGTTCTAGTGTGCTGAGCCCTGAAGGAAGGGATCAAGTCGGCGAAAAAAGGGTGCAGTAAGCGCATTGCCGAGAAGTTCCACGAGGCAGTACCATGTCGCCCAATGACCAGAGCACGACGATGCTGAAGGATGGTGCAAGACGGCGATGAACTACACCAAAGGGCGAGTCACCGAGTTGATCGGCGATTCCGACTAATGTCGCCAAATGGTCCGCTGCAGCACAAATTTCCTTGAAAACTATAAATACTCATTGAGAGTTGTAGCTTAGTATCAGATTTTTAGTGTGGAACAATTATTATAATTTTCATATAGAATAGTACTTTTTGATATTTTTGCTTTGAGTTTGAGAGGGTTTTGAAAACTTGAAGAAGAAGAGGGTTTCATCTCCAAGGATTTGGACTTGGGTTGCTTGGATTCTTCATTCTTGGCCTGTAACAAGACTTAAATCTTCTTACCCATTTGAATGCAAGCTCATTTAGGTATAAATTTCTATCTCTTGATGTGTGGCTAAAACCCCCAATTCTTGGGGTGTGAATTTGTGAATATGGGTTAAATTAGTTGTTGGGTCTTGCTTGCTGATAGTCTATTCGTAGTTTAAATGTGATTTCGTTTAATGGTTGTGGATGAACTTACTGAGGTTGTAGTTGCAAATATAATCTCATTTATGTGTTTTGGACTTGCGAGAGAGAGAGATCGTAAAACTAAGGCCACTAAATTAATGGCTAGTGCGAGTGGGTCAACATGAGGTTCAGCTCGAGAGAGTGAACCCTAGTCCCATGTCCACACACTCAGCTCGAGAGAGTGAGTGGGTTAAGGCAGAGACTATTCTTCATTCGGTAAGTGGGTGTCCGAGAGGAAACCGCTTGAAACGGGGTAAGTTGCTCGAGAGAGAGCTTATCCCCTTTAAAGTCTAGCCTAGTCACAAATACTCAATGAATTTACTATCAAAAACATGTACCCAATGATTTAGTCTATCCCGTATTCCTATCACATCCCAAGAATCCCATCTCATTACTTAGAAATCTTTGTTAATTTTGTTATTTTTACTTACTAGTGACAAAACCCCCTTTGTTAATTGACACTCTTGTGTCCCCCTTTAATTTACAATATTTTTAATCATTAATGTTTTTAGCTAGGACTAGTTAGAACTAAATTTTATTTTTCTATTAATTCTCAAAACCACTCTCTTGGGAACGATCCCAACCCTTGGTTGAGTTATTATACTATTGCACGATCGTAGACACTTGCATCGGAAGTTGTGTCCTTGATTACGCAAACATCATATTACTTCAGAGGTGACGACTTTGTAAGCTGAGGTTTCAGATTTGAGAAAGGATGTAGACTATCTGAAGTCCCCAGACTTCATTTTCCTCTTTGAGTCAGCTAAGGATCGGGATGCTCCGACCAGTTCTGAGATGCCTCGGACTACCACCGTAGATGTGCCTATAGATGATGTGGCTACGGATGAGTCAGAGACAGAGACGGATGAGGAGCAGCTTAAGGAGTGAGAGGCTTCTGTGTATGATTATTTAGCCTACTTGGAGGGTGCTATGTTTAAGACTCCCCGACAGGCGTCTTTGAGGGATACCTCTATGGTAGGTTCTAGTGGAGCCAGTGTTGCTGTTACATCGGGCACTGATGCCCAGGATCAGTGTGTTGCACTGGGCATTGATTCCTCGACAAATGGAGCGACTATGTAGGCATGATCCTTCTTTACATCTCTCTCTGTCGTTTTTATTAGCATTTGATTATTTTATTGCATTTGAGGACAACTGCCTTTTTATTTGTGGTGGGGTGAGGTACTTCCATACATACCTCCTGTGACTATGTTTTGTATATATTTGGTTTTGTGTTTTATATTGTGTTTTTATCTTGTTTTGTGGATGTTTGAGCTTATGTCTCCTTATTATGAAATGAAAATGGTTCTTGACCCTTCTGAAATTTTTTGCCACCTCTTGTTTTGTGTGAATGTTGTTGTTCTTGTGCAAATTTGATTATTGATCATGATCAATATTGATGACTTGAATAGTGATCTTAATAAAAAAAAATGAATGTGCATCTATGATGAGGCCAAATGAAGTTGCATAGATAATGTGTGAACTTTTTGCATCTCGTTGTGACTAGCCGGTTATCGAATGAAGTCTCTTGTGATGAATATTGCACACTAGCAAAAGTGTGGAGTCTCATTTGATATTGGTTCCAATGTCTTGTGTGATGAGCTTACCGTGAATCTTGTGTGATGACACCTAGAATTTACCCCGTTGGTCCGGTTGACTAAGTGATGCAAGCTCTTGAAATGATCTTAGGCAACGATTTTGAGGAGTGAAATAATTTGACAATATACCTCTTTTGTGGCCAACCTTGTGAGATGTATGAACCTTGCTTGAACCCCATTTGAGCTTTACCCTTTTCTTGGAAGAAACTTGATGCAATTATGACCCCTCTTTATCCGTTCACCCATAATCCTCATGAAGCATGGTTTGTTTAAATAGCCATCTTAGGCCAAAAGCCTAAGTTAGGGGTGTGGTGAAAGAGAAGGTAAATTAAGAAATGTGATAAATTCCCCTTTGAGTCAATGGTCTTGAAAAAGATGGAACCCCTCCATATAAAAATAAAAGAGAGAAAGAAAAGAAGAAAGCAAAAGAAAAAGAATGAAAAAGTTGTGAAATAATGTTTTGAAAGTTGCAAAAGAAATGGGGTGTCCGGAAAGTTGAATAATGGGGTGAATTTTGAGCATGAGTAAAATTGTTGAAGAAAAGGAAGAAAAGTGATGTTCATACCACATTTCATGAGGATAGCAGCCACTGAGCCTAAATGATCATACCTTTACACTCAGCCCCGTTACAAGCCTTGAAAAGACCTTTTTTATCTTGAGTGAGCTGAAACGAATGTTGATTGGAAAATAAGGGCAAACCTATAGGTGAAGTCATGCATGTATTCATCTTTGTGAGTGTGAGCGTTGTATGTGATTTCAGAACTATAAATTGTTGAAGAATTGTGTGTGAATATGGAATCATCTTTGTTGTGAGGGCATTTGAGTACCTTGTGTTGAGCTTGAACTTGCATTTGAAGCAAGTATTGTGAACTGGAGAATCTTTGATAATGGTGAGTCACAACTTGAATCTTTGAATGCACTATTGATCCTTGCATGAGTAAGTTGAGTCTTGTTGTGTGCATTCATGATTGAATCTTATGTAGCACTGTTTGAGACATCCTTTTCGAACTACTGAACTTGAGTTTTACTTAAGGACAAACAAAAGTTTAAGTTGGGGGTGTTGATGAGTCCAAGATTTGGACACATTTAGGGATTTGCTTATATAGATTTAGTGTCCTCAAATGCTTATTTTGTGCCAATAACTTATGTTAAATCCTTGATTTTCAGGAATATGGATTGAGGAACAAAGCAAGGACACTACAGGCAAAAAGGAACAAAATAGGCTAAAGAAATGAAGATGGGCGAGCCTGAGGATCGCCAAGAGCACTCGGCGAGTCGCTGAGTGGTTTATCAGATCGCCTAAAGTTCCAGTGTGTCAATCCTTGAAGGAGAGAACCAAGTTGACAATGGAAAGGACCAGTCAGCGGATCGCCGAGTGATTCCGCGAAGCCAAGATAGATCACCCAAAGTTACAGACCTTGAGGATGCTGAATGCCAAGGCAGAAGGGCGATGGAAAAGACCAAAGGGCGGCTCGCCGAGTAGTTCGGCAAGCTCGACTTACTTCGCCGAATGAGCTTTCGTAGCTTATTTTCGGTGACTATGAATACATTTTTGAACATTTTAGTTAGGATCAATCTTTTATCAATCTTTTTAGCAATTACTCTTCGGAACAATTTTTATGAAGTTTTGAGACTTCTAAGATAGTTTTTCCTTAGCTTTGAAGGATTGAATAAATTCACTTTTGAGAAATTGGAAGTGGGTCTTTGAGATTCATCAATTCGGATCATTGTAAAGATGAAATCATCCTTACATAGTTGATGGATAATCAATTTGGTAACTGTTTTTACCTTTTTATAATGTCTAGCTAAAACCCCAATTCTTGGGGTGTGATTATGGGCTGATTTAGCTTATGGGTATTGCTAATTGTCAGTTTAAATGCTATTTAAAAGTGAGTTTAGTCATTAATTGTGGTTTAATTTAAGAATTGTAGTTGCAAATACAGTTCTACCTTTGTGTTCTTGGCTTGCCCGAGAGAGAGGTTTTAGAACTAAGGTTTTTGATTAATGGTTTGTGGGTATTGGGTTGACCTGGGTTCATCTCGAGAGAGTGAATCCTAAATCAAATCCCACACATTCAACTCGAGAGAGTGAATGGATTAAGGTGTGGGCTGCTCTTATTTTGCATGCTTGTTGATGTTCGAGAGAAATCAACTTGATTCGGGGTAAATTGTTCAAGAGAAAATTTACCTCCACTGTAGCCTAGCCTACTGACTAATATCTAGCTATTTACTAATAGTTGCAATTACCCATATGTCTATATTGCATATAATCAATCACATCCCAATAACTCGTCTCTTTATTGTTAATTCGTATTGTTTGTGACTGCTGTTTGTAGTTGATAATCAAAACCAAAACCCCTATTTGACATTCGTGTCATCCCCTGAATTGAATGATTTCTTTATTCGATAATTTGTATTCCTATGACTGATTTGACCACATTCTCACTTCCCAATTGAATCTGAAACACGTATCGCTCCCTGTAGGATTCGACCCCAACTCATTTAGTTGAGTTTTATACTGATTAATGATCGTTGACGCTTAGAATTGGATGAAGTGTCTTTGAAACGTTATTAATCAGTGACCCCTTTAAATATATGATGGCTTGTAGTTTTTTTGACTTTGAAATTTCTACTAAAAGTCTCAGCCTAACTAACAAGTGAGCCTCTATCGTTGCGTCCTCTTGGTGCTAAATAATACTGATGAGTGGTAGATTTGCACTCATTTGAGGCCTATTTAGCTCAATAATTAGTGTCCTCAATGCCTAAATTTGTCCTATTCTAATAATATTTTGATGATTTACTATCGTGAAGGATAATGGACAAGGCAAGGACAAATGTTTGAAAGAATGGCCAAAACTGTGAAAAGAAGTGCAAAATTTACATTGATGATCGCCAAGAAAGAAAGGTGGATTGCCTAGTGAGCATGACCTCACCCAAAGTGATAGTGTACAACACTTCTTTCTATCGAGACAGGTCGATGAAATACAAAAGGAAAGGTGATTCTCCGAATGAGTAAGGTGACCTTGCTAACCATCGCCGAAAGCGACAGTGTTAGAAGGAAAATCGAAGCTCTAAAGGCGAATCAAGGTGGTACTCAGTGATTCATTGAATGTGAAAGACAGACTTAAACGAGTTCACCGACTGAGGTTCAAACACTTGAAGACTAGAGCAAGAGAAAGAGACCTAAATCATGATTGACAATTTGTTAAATGAGCACGGCGAGGCCGACTAACGTCGCCCAAAGGGTAGAGTGTTGAGTCTTTGGGTCAAATTTTGGGAAACTATAAAGAAGAGAGAAAGAAGAGAGTTGTCTTTAGAGTGAGAAATTGTACTTTTGGGAGAAATACTTTACCTTGTGAAGAACACTTTATAGTTTGGGGGGTTTCAACTTTGCTATTGAATTTGACAAATTAAAGTTGATTCTAAAATGGGTTCGCTTGTAGTTGTTTAATTTCATATTACCTATAGACGTTTTCATAATAGGTATAATTTCTTTACTTATTGTGATGGATGGCTCAAACCCCAAGATTTAGGGGGTGCAATTATAAGGTTGGGTGTTTATTTAATGTAGTGCGTATTGTGTTATGCTCTATTTTTCTAGTGTTCATACATGAACTTGGGCTAATTAGCATGGGGATAATTTATGGGTTAAGGTTGCAAACTTAATTTCTACTTATGATCTCTGGTTGATGCTCGAAAGAGATTGATTGGAGTGGGTAGTTAGTCTGCTACTAGCAATATAGGTTAAATGTCTATAAGTTACTTGAAAATAGAGGATATGGGTCGGATCTATTTTCCCTATTACTGCATCGAAAGAGAGAGTAGAGTAAGGTATTGGGTTTCTTAGATTGACATTTAGAATAGATTGAAAGGATATTCTATGCAAGGATGCTATGAGGTCGAAAGAAGATTAGTGTCATTGAAGATGACCTAGCCTATTAATGAATGTTCATCACTATAGAGAAACATAATTTCCCCCTATGTGACATTGATTTCCAATTCTTGCACCCCTAGATTGCTTGTTACTTCTTGAATTTTCTGTAATTTTAGTTTAATTGTGACACTATAACCCAATATTTGCATTAAATTGGTGGTATCATCCACCCACTTATTTTTACTACTACAAATGAATGATTTTACAATCCAAATTTCTTGATAAAATTCTCTATGATATACCATTCCCTGTGGGATTTGACTCCGACTCTTCATTGGTATTTTTATTGAATACGACCGCTATCCCTTTTGATTGATATTAAAGAGGACATTTGAGCATTAACAAAAATGGCACCGCTGCCGGGGAGTGGTGATTAAGATTTTATTTGAGAAATTAGTTTGTAAATTTGTTTAGTTATAGTAGATTGTTGTTTTGTGTTATCGGCTGATATGTAGGTATAACATAATGAGTGACCATGGTAGTGACGACGTTAATAACTATGGTCAAAACAAAAACATGGGCGATTTGAATGATATGCATGTGAATATTGTTCAAACCACTAAAGCCATCTGGATACCTCCTACAACCGGGAGGACTGTGTTTCACGTAATCGAACAATGCTACAATTTCCCCAACTAAGAGGAATGTTTGGGGGTTTTGCTCCTGAAGATCCCCATGAACACCTTAGGAATTTTGTGGAGGTGTGTGGACCATTTGTGTTCAAGAACATCTCTCAAGAGTCTGTGAGGTTGAGGTTATTCTCGTTCTCTTTGACAGGTGAAAGCTTCAAGATGGTTGACGGAATTACCAAATGACTCTATCACTTCTTGGGAAGAGTTGAAACTTGGTTTTTGTTCAAGAAACTACTTTTGCAATGTCCAACACATGGTGTTTCTGATGATTTGTTGTTGCAATACTTCTATTGTAGCCTTGATTTAGTCAATGAAGGTGGCACTGATTAGTTAGTTCAAGGAGGATTAATGAGACAACCGTATGATATAGATGCTTTATTGCTAGATGACATGACCAAAGTGAACTGAGTATGGCATACTAGAGAGAATCATTTTTCTACTCTACAACTGAGCATGAGTAAGGAACAAATCAAGAAAGACAATGAACAAGATGAAAGCATTGTCAAAATGATGACCCAACTCTATTTATTGTTTAAACATGTCATGAGAGGTGGACTTAGATCGCTGAATGCAGTTGGAACTAATAGTGGGCATTGCCCGGATGATGCCGAATTTGAGGCATTATATAATGAAAAAGTTCAATATTTGGGAAACCAAATAGGAGTTCTCACACCAATTATCAACAACATTGTGGGAACCAAGGTTGGAAGAAAGATCGAGATAATGGTTGGGGAAATTGGCGAGGTTGAAATTGGAGAAATAGGGAGGCTGATAAAGATTGATATGTTCCTCCCCATGATCATCAACGACCAAAAGACCCAATTGGGTCAAAAGGAAACTGAACCAAGGAAATGCTCACAAGGATCTTCAATAAGGTTGAAGGATCCGACAAAATGTTGAAGAACTTGAAAAATGACTTCACCACTTTATCACAAACATTGACCTCTCATTCGGTATCTATCATGTAGCTGGAGACCTAATTGTGCCAGATCTCCACTCATCTCAAACCAAGGAAAAAGGGAACATTTCTTAGCACCATCCTAAATCCCAAAAATGAATGTTGAGGAAATGAGAACTATGTTGTGCCACGATGTTAAATAAGACACTTCTTGGGAGGTAGCCCAAGTATTTACTTTTGTTTTTATTGCTTTCAATAGTGTGTGTTGTGAGTGCGAGTTGAGAAGAAGTTAAAAGGTTGAAGAAGGGAACATTAGGCGAGGCCAAAACAAAAATGGTCAGATGCCGCTGCCGGGGCATCTGCAGTGCCCAATATTTGATTATGACCTCCACGCCACGCACTGTTACAAAGTGAGAACGAGCATCGGGTTTCCAATTTGCATTGAATTCCCGAACCACACTAACATTTGATGTTTGCATAATCAGTGACACAACTTCCAATACAAGTGTCTACGATTGTGCAATAGTATAATAACCCAACCAAGGGTTGGAGTCGAGTCCTAAGGGAATGGGCGTGAAAATAATGGTTAAGCGCAAATGTGCTAAAGCTAATCGTAGGTAAAGATTTTTACGAGTGAAAACATAGCAAATTAAAGGGATGACGCAAGCGTCAAATATCAAATGTGGGTTTGTAAGCAGGAAACAATTAAAACAGTGAAAATAAGGAGATTTAAGCAATGAGAGGCGGATTCTTGGGATGTGACCAGAATACGGGTTAATCTAAATTATTGGGTACATGCTTTCGATAGAAAATTTATAGAGTAATAGTGACTAGGCTAAGCTTTACCTCGGAATAAATTCTCTCTCGAGCAACTTATCCCGTTTCAAATGGGTTCCTCTCAGACACCCACTTGTCGCATGAAGACCAGCCTACACCTTACCCCACTCATTCTCTCTAGCTGAACCTTATGTCGACCCACCCCTTAGGCCATCAATCTAGTAGTCTTGGTTTCACGACTTCTCTCTCGAGCAAGTCAAAAACACATAAATAAACTTGTACTTGCAACTACAAATTTGTTAAATTGATCTACAACTACTAGACGAAATCACCATTAAACTACATTTAATCTATCAACAAGCAAGGCCCAACAAGAATCTTAATCCATATTCGCTAAATCACACCCCAAGAATTGGGGTTTTTAGCCACACATCAAGAAATAGAAATTTATACCTTCAATGATGTTGAAATCAAATGGGTATGAAGATTCAAGTCTCAATTTAGGCAAAGAGTGAAGAATCCAAGAGACCCACTTCCAAATTGAAAGAGGTGAAACCATCTTCTTCTTCAAGTCTTCAAAACCCTTTCAAACTTGAGTACAAAAAATTCCAAAACTCTGTCTCAACTTGACAATCTAAAAACTAGGTAAAACAATGTAAAAAATTGCTCATAAGAATAAAAACTGAACTAGTGTTTACAGTTCTCAGAAAATGTGCTCAGAAGGATCTTTTGACGACGTTAGTGAGAATCACCGATGTATTCGGCGATCCTCCCTTTGGTCTACTTCGTCGCCTTTCATCAGTTGCCTTCAGCGTCTTTGTGTCCTGGATAATTAGGCGATGTAGCACTGCTTCGCAGAGTCGTTCGGCGATACGCCGACTGCTCCTTTTCACCACTGATTTTCTCCTTTTCTTCAGGGATCAGTACACTGGAACAAAAGGCGAATATGCGATCTGTTGGTGATTCGCTGGATGTGTTCAGTGATTCGCAGACCTTCGTTTCTTCATTCTTTCGGCTTCTTTTTGCTTTTTTTTTGCTAAATAGTGTCCATGCTTTGCCTCAAACTTTAAATACCTGAAACTTAAAGGTTTTCATCAGGTATTGGGATAAAACATGCATTTGAGGACACTAATTTCATCAAAATATAACCCTAAATGAGTCCAAATCGTGGACTCATCAACACCTCCAACTTAAACTTTTGTTTGTCCTCAAGCAAACTCAAGTTCAGTCGTTCAACAAGGGTGTATTGAACAGTGCTACACAAGATTCAATCATGAATGCACACAATAAGACTCAATTTACTTATGCAAAGATCAAATGTGCACTCAAAGATTCAAGTTGTGACTCACCAATATCAAAGAACTTCATGCTCACAATACTTACTTCAAATGCAAGTTCTAGCTCAACCAAAGTGTTCAAATGCCCTCTCACAAGGAATGATTCCAATTTCACACACAAAGGTCTGATCATTTAAAGCTCCATAATCAAATGCAGCACTCACTCTCACAAGGAAGAACACAATGCATGCTTTCACCCGTAGGTTTGCCCATATTTTCCAATCAACATTTGTTTCAGCTCACTCAAGATAAAAAAGGTCTTTTCAAGGCTTGTAATGGGGCTGAGTGCAAAGGTATGGTCATTTAGGCTCAGTAACTTTCATCCTCATGAAATGTGGTGCTCACAACACTTCCTCTCCTTTTCCTTCATCATTCTCTTTAGTGGTCATAAGTCATCCTATTATTCACTTTCCATAGATTGTTTGGGAACCCATATCTTTTGTACTTTATTCCACAACTTTTGTTTTTTTATTCTTTTTCTTTTTCTTTCTCTTATATATATATATATATATATATATATATATATATATGGAAGGGTTCCATTTTTCTTCAAAACCAGGGGTAATGGGGACTTTCTTGCACTTCTTGATTTGCCCTTATCTTTTCACCACACCTCCAATTTAGGCTTTTGGCCTAAGTTGACTATTTAATTGACCACAATTCAAGAGGATTATAGGTAGTGGATAAAGAAAGGTTATGGTTTCATCAAGTTTCTTCCAAAGAAAGGTAAGGTTCAAGGGGTGTTCAAAAGAGAATCACACGCTCACAGGGTAGGTCACAAATTAAGTATATGTCAAATTAGCTCACACTCTTAGAAGTTGCCTAAGATCATATCAAGAGATATCATCACTTAGTTGACCGGACCAACGGGGCAAATTCTAGGATCTATCATGCATAGTTCAAAGTAAGCTCATCACACTAGGCATTGACACTATAGTCAAACAAGAATCCACACTTTTGCTAGTGTGCAATGATCATCACAAGAGACTCAATTTGATAACAGGCTAGTCAAAATGAGATGCAAAGAGTTCACATATTGTATATGCAACTACATTTGGCCTCATCGTAGTCGTACATTTATGTTTGTTCGATTGTAAGCACTATTCAAGTCATTGGTATTAATAAAAACCGAGACTTAAATTTTGCAAAAGAACAGCCACATTCAACACACGAGAGGTGGCAAAAATTTTCAGACAGATCAAAATCAAAATCAAAAGGAGGGATAAGCTCAAACATCCACGAAATATCTAAGCAGAACAACCCAAATATATACACAACACAATTATCAACACAAAAGGTGTGAGCCTCACCCCACCACAATTAAAAAGCGATTTGTCCTCAAATGTAATTAACTTAGAATTCGAAAGGTAAAATGAAAAAAGACAGAGAGGGAGGTAAAAAAGGGATCCTGTCTAAGTAGTCGCTCCATCTAGCTGGGCATCAGTGCCCGGAGTGACCCCAGAAGGACCAGCTTTACTGGATCCAGCAGTAGGAGCCTTTGCCAAGGAAGCATGCACAACAACATCTATCATGATTTCTTCGGTCTCAACTATGTCGTCCGCTGCAGCTCCCTCAAACATCTTTTCGTCAGTCTTTGCCTCTGATTCAGGATCGACTGTATGCTCCATTCCATCCCCCTGTCCTGTGGTGGTCTGAGGCACTTCAGGCACATCTGGAATTTCCACTGTTCCAAAGATCATGGACATATCGGTGGACTTTAGGTAGTCCACATCTTTCCTCAGCTCTGCAATGGCGGTCTTTAAAGCTGTCACCTCCTCTGTGGCTCCTTGGTTGCGCTCACACACTGCTATCCTAGCTGCTAGAGCATCAATAGTGGTGCTCAGTGGTTTCACAACATCATCGAGGGCAGCCTGAATCAAGCCTGGAATGGAGCTTTCTATGTTGGTAGCCCGACAATCAGCAGATTGGGCAAGCTGTCCTATTCGAATCAAGGATGTCAGAGTGATCGGCTTACATGAGGCAACAATAACAGTCGGTCTGGGTGGTAACACAGCAGCAGAGGGACCTGGAGGGTCAGCAGGAGTGTTGATGGCATCAGATATACCTAAAGGCCTAGGGGCAAGAGTAGGTGAAGATGCCTCTGCAAGTATAGAAACATTTGCCACAGCTTCCTTCGGCTTCTTTTCCACTTGGTCCTTAAGATATTCGGCTTTGATCTTTCAGATGTTGGTGGAGGTGGTGGCAACCAATTCCACATCCTTTTTTGCATCTCTAGGCACCTGAGCTCTTTTGCACAATGCAGTGATTAATACCGAGAAAAGGAGAGATGTCTAACTTTGCTTTGCACGCATATGGATCTCAGAAGCAATGATCATCCCTAGATTTATCCTGGTTTTCTCTATGATGCATCCAAGATAAGCTGCCTTAGCAAGGCGAAAGATTGATTCATTCTGTGATGGCATAATTATGTTGCTGATGAACCCGAACCAGTATCTTTCATCTACGTTTAGATCTTTCTTTTCAATCAAAACTCCTTCCGCTAGCCATTTTGGAGCATTATCATTTGAGATTAGTGGGGCTAACCACTTTTTCGTCTCATCCAGCTTCTCTGTTCTGATAAAGTGCTGGCAGTGATCATTAATCTTATTGGACATACCCAAAGTTATATTGATCGCCTCACTGTCACAAGCTACCTTCCTCCCTCTGACAACTATGTAGTCAATTGCTTTGAAAGACGACACTAGCCTCTTCCGTTAAGGTACCAATGCACTGTATGCATTATAAAATTCTCTGATCCAGCTTGGTATGTAAGAGCCACAGGGTTTTGTGAAGATTTGAAATTTGTGATATTTTAGACATTCTATTATCTCGGGATACCTATCGATCACCCCATCTATGGAGAGCCATTGTTCTTCAATGATCGTTCTCAGCGCCTCAAACTTTAATCTATTCATTGATTTAGGTTGGGGGCCTTGTACGGAGGTGTCAGTACTATTGTCTGCTCTGGAACTGGAGGAGTCGGAGCGGTGGATCGAGGATTTCTGATCCGAGATGGGACGTTCAACTGTTTCGATCGTAACTCATTCCTCTGTGCCTCCACCAGTGCATCCTTATCAGAACCCATACTTTCACTTTCATATGTTGTTGGGTCATTGGTGTAAAAACCAGTATTATCGAAACTTGCATATGATAGCTCAATGGTATTGTCCTTACCCTTGCCTTTCCCACCAGTTGTGGAAATTTTAGTGGCATTGTTCCTGGATGCAGTTGCATCCTCATTGATTGTGATCCCTTTTTCTTTGCCTCGGGGTGGTGTGTTGCTACCTGTTTTGTTAGGTTTAGTCATATCTGCAAAAGATTGGGAAGAGTTAGGGTAAAAAAACAAATAGAAGCACAGGCAATCTATTGTAGGAAGACTCGCAAAGTGGATCGACGAGTCGCCGAATATCTTTGGCAAGCTAACTCGGGCTCGCCGAAAGGATTGGCTTCAAATTATAGCAAGTCGACGATGGGAGGGTCCTTTTGGCGAACCGCCGACTACTTTTGGCGAACACTGATCTGTCCACCGAAAGTTACAGTGCATTGAGAGGTCAAAATAACATACAAAGGGCGATCAAGAGTACTTCCGCCGAGTCACCAAGTGCTTACGGCGACCCATGACTTCTCACCGAAAGTTACAAACTCAAACATCCAATTTGACATGATATTAAGGGCGAGATGGAGACATTGGGCGACCCGCCGAACGATTCGGCGAGCTCGACCCAGCTCGCCAAATGGCCCAACGTGCCCATTTTCAATCCATCTTCACGAATTCAATCCCGCAAACCCCGAAAGAAAAATCAAAGCATGCACTAACGAAATTCAAACAAGATCCATACTATCCATCACCCCGGGATACTCAGATTTCTCCAGGATTTGCCGAATTTGGCCATTTGACGATATTTGCTCTTAAGAGTGGTGTCACCCACTCTATCATTGAGCAAAATTTTGACATTTAGTAGAATCGTGGGCTACTCAGACTTCACCCAAACAATCTAACA
Source organism: Solanum acaule (assembly GCA_036250505.1). Taxonomy (NCBI): domain Eukaryota; kingdom Viridiplantae; phylum Streptophyta; class Magnoliopsida; order Solanales; family Solanaceae; genus Solanum; species Solanum acaule. The sequence goes on from JAJOOR010006467.1 coordinate 21,754, forward strand.
ACATCCAATCACGACCTAATGAGATTTCATTCAATTACAATAACAACAAATAAGGGCATTTGACGATCAAACACTGCGGGCAAGATTTTCAAATTGAAATAGAAATGTAAACATTCTAATCCTAGCAAAGAGGCCCAGCACACATCAATAAAATACGATCATTGCAGAAGAGTACAAAATATTCGAAAGTAAACTCGGGGTTTGGAGAATTAACCTTTTGTGCTAATTAAAATGTGATTGAAAAGCTAGGAAGCAGAGAAATCCAACTCTAAGCATAAATCAACCAACCAAAATACTAGTGGAATATAAGAATATTGGAAATACTACCTTGGTGTGAATTTGTGAAGATTAAAAGCGAGGCAAAGTGAAGAATTTCAAATTTTAGGACCTTTGGCCATTATAAACCGTCCAGTTCGCAACCATTCGGCGACATTAGTCACACTTGCCGATCCTGTCGGCGGCACGCTGAATGGTCATTTACCTCACCGAGTTATACAGGGCCTTCAGTCAAAGTGAAAGTCCAAACGGCGGTTTTCATAGGGCTGAATGCAATTTCCACACACTCTCCACACTTTAACCTGTTCATTCAACACACCGTTATTTCTAAAACATACAAAAGCATTTAAAACCTTGGGTTGCCTCCCAAGAAGCGCCTTATTTAACGTCGTGGCTCGACGTGAGATACCAGTCAAACTTCATCTCTGGGTTAGACCTAATGCCACTAGGCAACCCTTGTTTTGTTGCGGGTGTAGATCGGGCAACGCATAACCCATGAGGTTCTCGAGTAGCTGGACAGCTCAGGAATGAGACCAAATCATCCACTTCATTCCATCGATGTCTTCCTTCAATCCTTTCAGCTCTCTATCTTGTTTAGTCACCTTGTGGAGAATGATTAAGAGCATTCCCTCAAGGCTTTTAACCTCATTGTCTTTGAGACTTCTTCGGTTATGAGGAGGGATGTATTTATCCTTCCTCTTACACTGGACTTCGATCTTCACCATCTTTTTTGCCAACTCATCCATCTGAGTCATTAGGGCGGCCAACATGAAGTCCTTTTCTACTTCTTGGTTCGTTTCTGCCATTTGATTAAGCAGTTGAATTGCTATCACATATGGTTGTTTCGCAATGCTTCCCAGAATGAGTTAGTCGACCAACCTCTTGATTCCAGGACCAAGACTTCTGTAGAAATAGTCAAGGAGAATTATGTCGGGAATGTCATGGCTTGGGCATTGATTGATCAATTCATTAAACCTTGCCCATGACTTGTGGATCCGTTCACCATCCAGTTGCTTGAAGGTGAGGATACGATCACAGAACATCATTACCTTTAATGGAGGAAACTCTATTGGCTCCCGAGTATAGCTCGCCATGCTCACTTCCTCTGTTTGGATACAAACAAACTAACAACACAAAACTAAAGATTAAGTGAGTAAACTACAACTAAGAAGAACAAAAATTATACTAATCTAAGAATTCTCAAATAACACCACTCCCTGGCAGCGGCGCCATTTTGATGTTTGCGTAATCAATGACACAACTTCCAATGCAAGTGTCTACGATCGTGCAATAGTATAATAACCCAACCAAGGGTTGGGGTCGAGTCCCAAGGGAGTGAGAGTGAAAATTAGTGGTTAAGTGCAATTGTGCTAAAGCCAATCGTAGCTAAAGATTTTTATGAGTGAAAACATAGAAAATTAAAGGGATGATGCAAGCATCAAATATCGAATGGGGGTTTGTAAGCAGGAAATAATTAAAATAGTGAAAATAAGGAAATTTAAGCAATGAGAGACGGATTCTTAGGATGTGACCGGAATACGGGTTAATCTAAATTATTGGGTACATGCTTTCGATAGAAAATTTATAGAGTAATAGTGACTAAGCTAAGCTTTACGTGGGAATAAATTCTCTTTCGAGTAACTTACCCCGTTTCAAATGGGTTCCTCTCGTGACACCCACTTGCCGCATGAAGACCAACCTACGCCTGCCTTACTCACTCTCTCAAGCTGAGTGTTAGGATATGGGACTAGGGTTCACTCTCTCGAGCTGAACCTCATGTCGACCCACTCCTTAGGCCATCAATCTAGTAGTCTTGGTTTCGCAACTTCTCTCTCGAGTAAGCCAAAAACACATAAATAAACTTGTATTTGCAACTACAAATTTGTTAAATTCATCCACAACTACTAGACGAAAGCACCATTAAACTACATTTAATCTATCAGCAAGCAAGACCCAACAACAATCTTAACCCATATTGGCTAAATCATACCCCAAGAATTGGGGTTTTTAGCCACACATCAAGAAATAGAAATTTATACCTTCAATTATGTTGAATTCAAATGGGTATGAAGATTCAAGTCTCAATTTAGGCAAATAGTGAAGAATCCAAGAGACCCACTTCCAAATTGAAAGAGATGAAACCCTCTTGTTCTTCAAGTCTTCAAAACTCTTTTAAACTTAGAGTACAAAAATTTCTAAAACTCTGTCTCAACTTGACAATCTAAAAACTAGGTAAAACAATGTAAAAAATCGCTCCTAAGAATAATAACTGAACTAGTATTTATATTTATTAGAAAAAGTGCTCAAAAGGATCTTTCGGCGACGTTAGTGAGAATCGCCAATGTATTCAGCGATCCTCCCTTTGGTCTACTTCATCGCCTTTCATCTATTGCCTTCAACATTTTTGTGTCCTGGATAATTGGGCGATGTAGCACTGCTTCGCGGAGTCGTTCGGCTCTACGTCGACTTCTCCTTTTCACGTCGATCTTCTCTTTTCCTTTAGGGATCAGCACATTGGAACAAAAGGCGAATATGCGATCTGTTGGTGATTCGCCGAATGTGTTCAGCGATTCACAGACCTTCGTATCTTCGTTCTTTTGGCTTCTTTTTGCTCATTTTTGCTAATTAGTGTCCATGCTTTGCCTCAAACTTTAAATACCTGAAACTTAAAGGTTTTCATCAAGTATCGGGATAAAACATTCATTTGAGGACACTAATTTCATCAAAATATAACCCTAAATGAGTCCAAATCGTGGACTCATCAACATTGCACTTTGTTGGATCTGGAAAGATGAATCCTATGTGCAACTCTTGTAGGCGACGCATAATATGTGGGAACTCCCTTTCTAACTAGACGTCATCAAGTATCATATCCGAGAAGTACTTGACTTCGATTTGTGATTTATACCACTTTTTCCCCTCAGTTGTGACTGCCTTAGCCCCGTAACGTTTTGTCTTCCCTCGTGGGACTGCGGGTGATGGGGAATGGTTGTGCTTGTCCTTACTCTCTTACGGCTGCTAGACGCAACCGCTTTGCCAAACCTTTGTGTGCTAGACATGATATCCTGTAATGAGATAATTACAATTTTAGGTAATGTGACCCAATCATGAAAAATTTACCCCCCACTTATTTTGAAGCACAAATATCACAATCAACACGATACTCAGACTTCCCAACGTTGTTTTCAGCATACTATTCACACACTCACTCAATTCAGCAAGTTCTTTTTTTATAAAACTTTTGCTACTCAAGAATTCACAAAGCCCAAATTTTAACCCAAACATGCAATGGAACCCCTTTCACATTCCACCCCAAATACGCTAGACCAAGTTTCTAAACAAAGAACAATCAACTTCCATAAGAATTTCGCCCAAATATCCTAACCTCAACAATTTAACTCACATAAAGTATATGGAGAAAAAAAAAACATACACGTTGTGCTTAGAAGAAGGGAAATTGAAGAACTTGATAATGATCTTCCAACTTCGTGACACGGATTTAATTGAGGAAGAGAGTTAGGGTTGAAGGGAGGGTGTGTAATTCGTGCTTATTTCTTGGAAGAATAGGGGGAAAACTTCTGATTTTAGGGGTTAAAAGGGAATGGGGGTCGGGTTTAACTTATAAGTCGGGTAATACCCAACTTTTTAATGAAAAGGAAGAAAAACTTACCAGGTCCGCAACGCGAACACCCCTTACACTCTCAGCTTTCACCACGTGGGAGGTCATGTGATTGGTGGAATCAGTCCGTGATGCGCTTAGGTTGCGAATTCCACTGTTAGACTCTTACCATTGTCGTAATTCCCTGAACAAGGTCCACGACGCTGAGCTGTCGCGACTTTCCCTTGTACTTTTGGGCTTTCTCTTTTGGCGACCTGCACCATGCATTAACAAGTCTGCGATGCGGGCAGGTCGCGGACTCTACTATTTTTTGCCCAGTTTTTTTTTTCCATACAAATTATAACTTTTAAAATAAATAAACAACCCTATGACTCCATATAAATGAAATTTCTCTTTAGAAAACTACAAAGTTTAGTTATCTATTCAAACAAGATATACAAATTACTAATAGATTTAATGAAATCTCAAAGAAGCCCACGTGCTCCGGTGTATAGAGAAGACCTCACCGTTTAAGAAGTAACCATAGAAACGAAGGAACCCTTTCAGTTGATTTTATTCAACGATTGACCAAAATATTAATAATAAATAAATAATAAAAATGAATAATTTTTTTATTCAGTTTTATTAATAAATTGCATGAACTTAGATCAATCAAATAATGATATTTCTATACCTATGGAATTAGTCGTCCTAATCAATTTGTCCATTTAGATTTCTCTAGGTGGAATAATAAGAAAAGGTAAGATTCAAAAGAATTTTTGATACACTGTAGGTACCTTGTGCCTAACTTCATATTTAGCTAAGACATTCTTTACCAATTTATTTATGAAGTGTGTCCCTCCATCATTGATTATTGCTCTAGGAGTTCCAAACTGAGTAAAGATATGCTTCTTCAGAAACTTCAGCACCATTTTCACATCATTAGTAGGCAAAGCTACTGCCTCAACCCACTTGGACACATATACCACAACCACAAGTATATATTGATTTCCATTGGATGGAGGGAATGGTCCCATGAAGTCGATCCCCAAGACGTCAAATATTTCAACCTCCAAGATATTATGCAAAGGCATTTCATGTCGTCTGCAAATAGACCCCATCCTCTGGCATTGATCACAACTTTTCACATACCCTGCAACATATTTAAATAGAGTATGCCAGAAAAAACCTGATTAGATCACTTTATGTGCAGTACGCTCACCTCCATGATGACCATCATATGCAGACGAGTGACAACTATCCATCACTTGTCTCATCTCAAATTCAGGCACACACCTCATCATCATTTTGTTTGGCCCTTGTTTGAAAAGATAAGGTTCATCCCATATGTAGAACCGAACATCATAAATCAGCCTCTTGTTTTGGTGTGTGGTTGCACCCGGTGGGAACAATCCGCTCACTAAATAACTAACAATATCTGCATACCATGGTAGTTCGGTCACCTCTAGCGCCAATAGTTGTTCATCATGAAACTTTTCTCGAATCTGACCTTGCTCTCCCATATGTGACGAACTCTCCAATATTGATAGGTGATCTGGTTTTCAGAACCTCTTCGATCCTTGTTCTCTATGTCAAACTCTTGCAGCAATAGAATCCATCTAATTAACCTCGGCTTTGCATCCTTCTTATTGAACAGGTACCTGATAGCTGCATGGTCAGTATAAACAACAACTTTAGTCCCTACCAGGTAAGATCTAAATTTGTCAAAAGCATAGACCAATGCCAGCATTTCTTTTTTGGTCACTATGTTGTTGGTTTGGGCTGCATCCAGTGTTTTTCTTGCATAAAATATTGAGTGAAACACCTTTTCTTTCCTTTGCCCTAACACTGCTCCTACAGCCACATCACTTGCATCACTCATTAGCTCAAAATGAAGCTCTCAATTTGGGGAAGTCAGGATTGGAGCTTCTATAAACTTTTTATTCAAAGATTCAAAAGCTTGAATGTATTGCTCATTGAATACGAATTTCATCTCCTTCTCTAGGAGACTACACATGGGTCATGCAGTCTTAGAGAAATCCTTGATGAATCTCCTGTAGAAACCAGCATGACCCAAAAAACTTCTCACCCCTTTAATAGAAACTGGGGGAGGTAACTTTTCAATAACTTCCACTTTGGCATGATCAACTTCCATCCCTCTCTTTGACACCTTATGGCCCAATACAATCCCTTTCTTCACTAGGAAATGACATTTTTCCCAGTTTATGACGAGATTAGATTTCTCGCATCTAGCCAGCACCCTATCCAAATTCTCCAGACACCTGTCAAAAGACTCCCCAAAGGCTGAGAAGTCATCCGTGAATATCTCCACAAAATCTGCAACCATATCATGAAAATAGCCATCATGCATCTTTGGAAGGTGGCTGGAGCATTGCATAGCCCAACCGGTATTCGCTTGAAAGCATATGTCCCATACGGACAAGTGAACGTAGTTTTCTCCTGGTCCTCTGGTGCAACCACAATTTGGTTGTATCCTGAATAGCTATCCAGGAAACAATAATATTTTTGCCGAGCTAACCTGTCCAACATCTGATCAATAAAAAGAACTGGGTAGTGATCCTTTCTGGTGGCCTCATTCAATTTCCTGTAATCCATGCAATCGCCACCATGTCACTATCCTGGTTGGAATCAGCTCATTCTTTTCATTGGTGATCACTGTCATACCTTCATTTTTAGGCACACAGTAAACCGGGCAGACCCACTTATTGTTTGAAATTGGGTATACAATACCTGTATCCAGCCATTTAATCACCTTTTTGCGCACCATATCTTTCATCATTGGGTTTAGTCTGTGTTGAGGTTGTACACTTGACTTGTGGCCCTTATCCATAAATATCATGTGCATGCATAAAGCTGGGCTGATGCCATGTATGTCAGCCATTTGCCAGCCTATCGCCTTTTTCCTCTTCCTTAATATTTTCAGAGAGGCCTCAACCTGCACTTTAGACAAAGCAGAAGAAAGGATTATGGGTAAAGATTCATTGACATCTAAGAATGCATACCTGAGATGAGAGAGGAGAGCCTTTAACTCCAACTTTGGTGCTTCCTCAATTGAAGGCTTAGGAGGTGGTCCCAAGATTCTGTTTAATGGCTCCACAACTTGCGAAGCATACTCTTATTCGGGACGTCTAGAACGTTAGCCAACTTCTGGGCTTCAGCATATCCCTCAATGTCTTGCCCAATTAACACTTTCTCTAAAGGGTCTCGAGCATCAACATATTTAGCTGTCATTTTCTCATCAATGACTGTAATTGCTAACAACTCTTCATATATTACAGGCAACTTCATTGCCTTGTACACATCAAATACCTCGACCTTGTCATAATCCCTCATTGTCAGTCTACCAGCCGCCACATCAATTAACGCACCAGCGATTACTAGGAATAGGTGTCCCAAAATAAATGGGACCTCTGGGTCAAGGTCAAAATCCAAGATGACAAAGTCTACGGGGAAAATTAGAGTTCCCACTTGGACTAAGACATCCTCAATAACACTGTCTGGCCTTGCTACCGAACGGTAGGGTAACTGCAACATAATGGTTTTGGACTTGGGCCTTCCTAGTCCCAACTTGAGAAACATGGACGTAGGCATCAAGTTGATACTTGTCCCCAAATCGCATAACCCTCTTGCCTCAATGCACTTACCAATTTTTATATGCACAGTAAAACTCCCTGGATCTTTCAACTTAGTTGGGAGCCTATTCTGGATCTTAGAACTGCACTCCTCAGTGAGTACCACTGTTGCATACTCAACCAATCTACTCTTGTTGGCTATTACATCTTTCACATATTTGGCATACTTAGGAATGCCCTGCAACACATCAATCAAAGGCAAGTTAACATATACTTGTTTGAGTAATTCAATAAACTTACCGAAATATTCCTCATCCTTTGCTTTTTGAATTTCTGTGGGAATGGAGGAGGTGGTTTTGCTTTCGATTCTTTATTCACCCTTTGCTCACTTGGTTCCGCTTCATCTACCTATTTTCCTTTTTCTTCAGTAGATTTTGCGTTTGGCGTTAACTCCTCCAATGGACGACCACTACGAGTACTCACAACATTTACCTATTTTGGGTTTGGATTAGTATTTCCAGGCAAACCCCCTTGTTGTCAGGAATTTTGGGCACTAGCAAACTGCCCAAACTGCTTCTCTAAATTCTGAGTCGCCAGTTGATTGTTTCAGACATCTACTGCCAATTTAGCTTGGTCAGGTATGATTTGTTTTAGCATGTCCTCCACACTCATATCACTTTGCTTGGCAGCCTGCTGAGTACCATGACCTTGTTGGTTTCCATGGCTTTGCTGATTGTACTGTTGTCTGACCTGTACTGGCTTGTCCTTGGTGTTGGTTTTAATTACCACCCCATGAAAAGTTTGGGTGATTTCTTCAGCTTGGGTTGTAGGTATTCCCATAGTTGTGGTGATTTCCTCTCCGCTGAGCATTACCTACAAAATGAACAGATTCTGGGTTTGCTCCGTATACCTCAACATTGTGATCTCCACCTCCACATACTTCACACCAAGCTGGTGGTTGCTGCACCATATTGACTTGAGCTTGCTGTTTTCCTAGTGACATGTTGTTGAAATAAGTAGTCATCATATTCTGCATTGCTGAAATCTGAAATCTGTGCCATCAGAGCTGTCACTGCATCCATTTCCAACACTCCAGCAGTCTTTTGTATGATCGGTTTAGCTCCTCCTCCATTCCACTCAGGATTACCTTGTGAAATTCTATTAAGCAATGTAAACAGCTCAGCATATGTCTTCTCCAAAGCTTGTCCACCTGCAGCAGAATCAAGTAGAATTTTTGTGTTTGGTTCCAACCCTCAATAAAGGTATGGACCAACACTTCGTTAGCTTGATGATGATGTGGACAACTTAACAACAGGGACTTAAACCTATCCCAAGCTTGGTACAAGTTTTCTCATCCTTTCTGTCGGAAGCTTAATATGTCACTTCTCATCTTGGATGTTTTTCAGGATGGGAAGAACCTTATCAAGAACTTTCGGGCAAGATCATCCCAAGATGTTATGGAATTTGCTGGCTCAGAGTTCAGCCATCTTTTTGCTTCCCCTAACAGAGAAAAGGGAAATAAGGTGAGCCTCATATAGTTAGAGTTCACTCCGGTTGGGGTGTACGTGTCACTGATCTTGAGGAAATTCTGAATATGCACTCATGGGCCCTTATAAGATAGACCAGTGAACTGCCCGTTTGTGCGCAATTCAAACCTCCCACCAGCTGCAGGTTTCTAAATACTTAAGGTAACATTGGTGGTCTATGGGATTGCCACATCTCTCACTTTTATTTCTGGCATCCCTGCAGGTGTTTCTTGATCCTCCCTTTCTTCTGAAGTTTCTGGTTCACTAGCGACAAAAGGAATAGGATATGTGAGTCTTCTTTGCCTTCTTTGATAACAAACAAATCTCTCTAGTTCAGCTAGAGGCTCTACCAAGTCCTGGTCGTCTTCAGTGTGAAAACCTGACACAACCTGCGAAATGAAAAGCCAAGATCAAGTTGTCAATACTTGTACAAATAATTTAAACACTCAAAATTTGATATCTCCCAATTTTAAAGTTCCCCGCAGCGGCGCCAAAAACTTGTTGCGTCCAAAAGCACACGCAAGTGCACGTGGTCACTCAAGTAGTACAACGACTCTTTCGAGCCGGATTATCGAACCCAAAGGACTTCAAATCAACAAATAATAACTTTATTGCATCTAAAATAAATTTACTTATGTGACAGACAATTTCAGGAATTTATTTATATCTACTAAGTTGAACACTCTAAAAAATTAATTACTACAATTAAACAGTTTCAAAGAAGGGAATTTTGCAATTTGGGAAAAATATTCCAGGGTTGTAGCATATACCGATTTCAAGCATAATATTAACTCATCCTAGCATTTGACAGGTTATCCTCATTATTGACTCACAAGGTTAATTTTATGATCATGATCTCCCGACCTCTAATTGCCTACCACCATTAGTAGCCTAACAACATCGTAGAGCGGGGATAAGCATGCACCAATGGTGGAGCATTAAACTATCATCTTGTATATTAATCAAATGCGGCATATAGGTATAAGCCTATCCTATATACAAAACACTCTAATTTTTACCCTAGAATGAACACGCTTCTCACATTCTTTGGTCTATCCCTCTATTCGTCTTCTGAGTTCAAGATTGACAATGAGTTTATTTTAATATTGATCAGTCATTAAAATAGTTAAACAAAAATGTAAGCATAAATCATAAGAAAACTCATCTCATGCTAGAGACAAATATTATTACACCATCATCGTTGTGACAACCCTAGAATAAGGGAATTTAGCTACTTATAGAACAAAACATCATCCTATAAACATTCATAAAAGGGTTTACCAAAATGAAGGAGTAGAAGAAAAGCCCTAGATAAAGTCAGCAAAATCGCCCAAATCGCTGTTCTCTCATTTTTCAAAAACTGGATAATGATAAAATAATACAACTGGACTATTTATAGTCTGAAATAAAACACGTGACTCAATTTTGAAGTCGTCGCGGACCTGTTCTCTCGCAACAATTTGTGCACGATTGGATCCTCTCCACGACGCGCTCCTGGCGCGCACTCCACTGTTGAGTTAAATTGTTTTCCATACGCTGGCTTCAGCTCTGCGATGCGGAGTTGCTCCATTGCAGTGTATTTTTTTCAGTTTCTTGGCCCTTCTCCTTAGCAACTTCGGCTTTTATTCTTCGACCTTTTGCATAGTGTCCTTTTTCACTCCTTTTTCTTTGCTTTTCACCCTGAAACATCTAATTATATTGGTTAGAGGAAACACAATCAATGGACTCTAAAATTTCAGTACCGATTAGGAATTTGCTCTCAAACTTAGCTATATATATGGGATGAATTGGTTATTAGGCGCATAAATACGCCTATGATCAGTGATCCACCCAAGGAGTTGTGCAGACTCATTCTCATCTGCCTTCTAAGGTTTAATATGTGGAAAGGTGTACTGTCTATTTAGGCGATCTAAGCTCCAAACGATGATTTGCCAAAGTGTGTTATGCAGAATCCACCGAGTTTGCCAAATCGACCTTCAGGTTTGGTGTTTGTTCAGACATATTTGGCAAGCTTAAGCTCCAATTAGTGATTCGCCGAACATGTTTGGTGACATAAGTCGTGACCATCGAATGCACCTGATATAAAAAGGCTAAGGGTCTTTTCATATTCAAAAGAAAAACATTTGATATCTTTGAGCCCTTTTCTTTCCTTTTTCTTGCATCACCTTATTTTAGTGATTGTGAGTCGTTATTGTGTGATTTCTAAGTGTGCGGAGTGTATTTACTTCCCAGAGCAGTAGACCCAACCCTATTCTCTTGTTATTTTTGAGTTTTGCTTCTATTGAGGTTGGTTTTCAATTTTTATTGTGTGATTTGATCTTTAAATTTTATATAGCATATGGGATTGAAGCCATTTGATAATTGTGTTTGTTGGATTTCATTGAGTAGCCTTGTAATGTGCGCATTGAACTGTGCCCATGAACTAATTGCTTCTGTGTTGCCTATAACGTGCTAATCTTGCATGTGTTGGTTAAATGTGAAATTGAACTCGTAAATTTGATAGGTCTTGATTTGATTTGATGTGGGTGAAATCTGATTAACTAGTGTTGACTCAATTGCATAATTTTACCCAATGATAGACAGAGTGACGACTTTCTTAAGTGCAAATCATCAATTTGAGCAATACTTTGCAATATATTAGGGGAAGTTTGAGTACCCATGGGTTGTAATGATGTTGGGAAACTAGTTTTTGTTACGTATGTTAGGTTTAGCTGTAAATTTTAGGCACTGGGTTGATCATCTCCTGTTTGCCAGGCTTGTCTTAGATCGCCAATGAGGTTAGACAAATTGCCGAGTAAGCCCAAGTTTGTCTTCTTGAGTGAATATGTGACGTTGGGAACTATCCCATTCTGTGAGCTAGTCTTAGTTCGCTAAACCCACTTGGTGAATGACTGAGTGGGAGTGGACGTTGCCCATGATGCATGTTTCTGTTCGTTTTGCACTATTAGTTTCAGTAGACTTCTCTTATCCCACCGAAACCAACTCGACGAATCGCCGAGTTGGAATTAGCTCTACCCTTTTTGCTTGTTCCCTTTGATGATTGCCATTGTCTAATTCGGCGAGTTCACCATAACTCGCCTATCCTATTACGCCATCTACCTTCCTATTCAGTGAGCCTCAGGGTATTTTTGAACTGTGATTCTAATTAGGTTTGATTTCAACTAACCTTCACCAACTCTATGTTTGAATGTGTGTTCTTTGTAGGTCATGGCTAGAAAAAAAGGTAGACATTTGGTGACGTCAAACACAGAGTCAGACATAGACTCTCCTCCTCTCATTCCTCTAAAAAGATATATGGGTATTTCTATTAATGAGCCTTCTGAAGCCCTTTGTGCCCAACAAGCCACTCCGCATACTCCATCATATGCGGGTAAAAAGCCCCGGAAGCACATCGCCAAGAAACAAATAAATATTCGCTCCAAGCTAGTATCGCCTCCGCAAGATCCAACCCCTGCTTCTTGTGATCTCCCAATAATAGCTCCAAGGGTCCTAAATAGGCTCAAGGTAGAAGGAGAAAGAAAAATTATTGAGGAGAAAAGACTCTCAACAGATGGGGTGATGAGCGATTACCTGACTATATGTGAAACAATCAAGTTTCATAAATTTGAGTAGTTCATAAAGGTAAGACAACCCTATGTGCTAAAGTGGGTTAGGGAGTTCTATGACGCTTATGCGAAGGCCCTGCCTAAGAAGAGTAATGACACTGTCAGGAAATCCTTGGATGAAGTAGAAGTGTAGGAGAAAATGGTACAATGTCATGCGGGTGAAATTAACATAGTCCTACACCATTCACTCATGTTGATACATACCATATCTGGATGCACCGGGAGCTTGATGCTTTGAAGGGGTTGTTGGCCTCATTAATATTTGATTCCTTTCCGCCATGGATGGATAATGATACAAAGATTAACAAGAAAGATTTAAAAATTGTGGCCCGGTATTGGTTCTGGTTTATCAGCAGCAACATCATGTCATCTCAGAATGAATCGATCATTCGGCATCCTAAAGAAGTTCTAGTGGGTTCTATTATCGACAAGGATCATATCAATGTCGATACTTTCATTGTTGAGGAATTGTGTCTACAGGCCAAGCAGGATCAGACCTCTCTTCCATTTCTAGTTCTCATTACTCAATTGTGCGAGAGAGCTAGAGTTCCCTTTCGAGGGATGTCTAATGTGCAGATCACACCAGCCTCTTCTAGTGAAATTAAAAGGATTGAGGCTGAGTATTTATGGGATGATGTGGCTTGGAGGAAGCCACCACCATCATGTACTACTCCCGTAGTGGATCCACCTATTCTAGCATTTGAGGCCAACACAACTGCTACTTCTGTGGAGTAGGTAGGTATATCATCAGATATGTTGTGCCTTGCCCTATTGATACTCCTTCTACTACTTCTTCTGTTGCTGCTACTATACCTACTCCCACTCCCATTACCTTTCCCCCTTGACCCAAGCCCTGATATATCAAATGGGTAGTCTTGCCCAGTCAACAGATGTGAGAGTCCCTAGGGTTGCGAAAGACTTTCCCGGGCTAATTGATATGGCTATTAAGCGGGCCTTGGCTCCCTTGAGGGACAAGGTCACTAGGTGTGAGGGTTTATTTGAGGACCATTGCATGAGGTTGGAAAATATTATTGCGAGATTAGAGGCCCAAGAGAAGGCTGAGGGTAGTTCCAGTGCAGTAGATACCATTAGGGTGAGCTTGCTACCTTGCAAGCAGATATAGACCAATTTCAGTCTACTGATATTTGATGTTATTGGGGGAGATTCCACTACCAGATGCATCAACCTCTATGCCACTGATAATGTTATACAGTGAGCCTACTTTTAGCGTGCAGTCTGAGATAATTGCTAGTGTTGATGATGCTTATGTGGATGCTGAGAGAGATGATGATGATTTGGCTAAGGAGATAGATAAAGAGGAACTGAGGAGTGAGGAGGATGAGCATAGGATTGTACATACACTCACGGAGCTGCAGGAGACTAAGGAGGTGGTTTTTCAGGCCACCCTAGTGAGATCCCATCAGGACACTTCAGTAGTTGGCATTAGTGGAGTCTCTTCAGACTCCACCATCCTTCCTAATATTGTGTTTTTATTACCGAGCACTAATGCCCCATGTGATGCTTCCCCTCCAGAGACTCTAGATGCGAGTGCTCCATAAGCATAGCCTGTTAAGGGGACCTTTTTACACTGCCTCCCATACTTTATTATCTTTGCATTGAGGACACTGCATATTTCTTTTTGGTGGGGTGGGATCCTTTGATCCAATATTCCCCTTTACTTTGTATTTTTTTTACTTTTCAATTATGGCTGATTGTATTAGTTTGCTTTTGTTTATATTAAAGTGTTTCATTTGATTTAAGTGATATCTTTTTTTTGTTTTCTCTCAATTTTGCAACCCCCATGAGTTTTGGAAATCGTGAAATGCTTGAGTTTTCATTGATAATGATTCGAGGTTCTATTGTGTTCAATATCGATGTCTTGAATAGTACTCATGATGAGTATATTGTATAGTATTGGTGTTGCGAGAATGAAATCGATGTGGTTGCACTTTTGAGTGATCTGTTTGAATCTTTTGTTGACTAGATGCGTTTTGATGTGAGCCTTGCAATGAACACCACACGTACGCTTTTGATATTTTTGGGATATGCTAAATTATGTATTTCAAAGTGCCATGTGCGGTGAGGTCTTACTTGAAAGCATGGGTGTGGAGTCCTAGAATTTTCCTTATTAGTCTAATTGTCTAAACCTTGGTAAATGTAAGGCGTGATCGTGGGCAAAAATTCTAAGAGGGAACCTAAATTTTCATAATCCTTTGTGATTACCTTGTGAGGGTTTGCATCCATTTTGGCACCATTTGAGCCTAAACCATTTGTTGACAAAACCAAGCAAAAACCTCTTGAGCCAAATTGTCTCTACCTTCTCACCCAAAATCCTTTTTGAAGCACTGTTATGTTTGAATAGACTACTTAGACCAAAAGCCAAAGTTGGGGGTGTGGAAAAAAATGAATAATGAAAGCTGAGTGAAGGGCAAAGAAAGATGAATTGGGACTCAACTTTGAAGTTTGTTACAAAGAAGGAACCCATCCTTACAAAAAAAACATCATTGTGATGAAAAGTGGAAATGAAAAAGAGAAGTGATGAAATAAAGGGGACTCCAAATAAAATGAGTTAAAAGTCAAAGTTTGAGTTCTCAATTCGAAAAGAATTGAAAAAACTTGAGAAGAGGTGAAGATGATTGCAAGAATGATTTTTGAAAAGGAGAATTCACCAAGCCAAATTGACCATACCTTAACCCTCAATCCCATTACAAGCCTAAAAGACCCTTAAGATCTTGCATGAATTAGGTTGTGTGATGATTGGAAAATACGGGCAAACCTATGGGATGAAGCTTGCATGTATTTCTCTTTTGAGAGAGTGAAAGTTGCATTGATTCCTTATTTGTTGGTTGATTTTCTTTGTGAGAGCATGAAATCGTTTTGATGTGAGGGCACTTAAATGCATTTATGGAAACATGGTCTTGCATTAGAAAAGAAGCTAAAGTGAGCTTTAGCTTGTGTTGAAACCGGCTAGTCATCAATTAAGGATTTTTTTTATCATGATTGAGTGTAGCATGTTGATTGAGAGTAGTCTTGTAATTGAATACTGTTGTAGACATCCATATTGAGATAATTGTGTTCTTTATTTACTTGAGGACAAGCAAAAGTTTAAGTTGGGAGTGTTGATGATTTGATAGATTTGCACTCATTTAAGGCCTATTTAGTTCAATAATTTGTGTCCTTAATGCCAAATTTTGTCCTATTCTAATGATATTTTGATTATTTGCAGCAATGAAGGCTAATGGACAAGACAAGGATGAATGCTTGAAAGAATGACCAAAAGTATGAAAAGAAGTGCAAAATTTACATTGATGATCACCAAAGAAAAAAGGTGGATCACCTAGTGAGCATGACTTCGCCCAAAGTACAGTGGCGAAGCCACCTTAGAGTTAGGGGGTTCATCTGATACCCCTTTCGGTGAAATATTATATTGTTTATATATGGTTAAAATAAGTTTTTAGGTATATATAGTAGATGTTGAACCCCCTTCGACTACTTCGTGTGTCTATTTTATCATATTTTGAACCCCCTTATTAATTATTTAGGCTCCGACACAGCCAAAGTGATAGTGCACAATACTTGTGTCTATCGAGACAGGTCGACAAACTCTTAAAGGAAAAGCGATTCGTCGAATTAGAATGGCGACCTTGCTGACCATTGCCGAAAGTGACAGTGCAAGAAGGGAAATTGAAGGCTCAAAAGTCGAATCAAGGTAGTATTCAACGATTCGCCGAACGTGAAAGGTAGACTCAAACGAGCTCACCGACTGAGGTTCAAAGTACACCTAAAGCCTACAGTAAGAGAAAGCGAGCTGAATCACGATTGACAATTCGGTGAATGAGCAGGTGAGCCCGACTAACATCTCCTAAAGGGTAGTGTGTTGAGTTTTTGGGCAAAATTTAAGGAAAATATATCTAGCCCAAAGGAGAGAGAATGAAGAGAGTTGCGTTCAGACTGACAAATTGTACTTTTGAGAGAAATACTTTACATTGTGAAAAACACTTTCTAGTTTTTGTGGTTTCTAAGTTTTGATATTAGATTTGACAAATTAAAGTAGAATCCCAAGTGGGTTCTCTTGTAATATCTTAATTTCACATTAACCATAGTTTCTTTCATGGAAGGTATAATTTCTTTACTTTTTATGATGGGTGGCTAAAACCCCAAGTTCTAGGGGTGCAATTTTGGGGTTTGGTGTTGATTTAATGTCGTGGGTATTGTGTTATGCTCTGTTTTGTTGTTGTTCATACATGAACTTGGGATAATTAGCATGTAGTTAATTTAAGAGTTAAGGTTGCAAACTTAATTCCTACTTCTGATCTCCGGTCGATGCTCGAAAGAAATTGATTGGAGTGGGTAGTTAGTTCGATACTAGCAATTTAGGTTTGATATCTGTAACTTGCTTGAAAATAGAGGTTATGGGTCATATCTATTTGCCCTATTTCTGAATCGAAATAGAGAATATAGTAAGGTAGTGAGTTGCTTAGATTAGCTTGTAGATGAGACTAAAAGAAGATTCTATGCAAGGATGCTATGAGATCGAAAGAAGATTAGTGTCATTGAAGATGACCTAGCCTATTCATGAATGTTCATCACTATAGAGTAGCACAATTATCCCTATGTGACATTGATTACCAATCCCCGCACCCCTATATTGCTTGTTACTTCTTCAATTTCCCATAATTTTAGTTTAATTGTGACAACTGATAACCAAATCTTTTTAATAAATTGGTGGAATCATCCACCCACTTATTATTACTACTACAAATGAATGGTTTTACAACCCAAAATTCTTATAAAATTCTCTACGATATACCATTCCATATGGGATTTGACCCCGACTCTTTATTAGGTATTTTTATTGACTACGACTGTTTTCCCTTTTAATTGGTTGTAAAGAGGACATTTGAGCGTCATCTAATACTCCCAAGAATATACTGATCGACTGAATAACACTTATAAACCGAATAATTCTACGGTACTAAAATATGAGACTGAACTGAAAGCATCTTTAAACATATGGAATTGAAAGGCTGATTGTGCAACTCATCATGACAAATTTTATCATTCTAAATTGTGACGACCCAAACTATCCTCTACACCTGACATGTTGAATACGATCCCCAGAGACCCTAAAATTAAATGAGTCACTTGACATAAACATGAGGCTAAGATGAGCAATAAAAGAAAATAAAGCAAGAAAGTGAGATATAAGTCTCAACCTCAACATCACAAGCGATACCAAAATCAGAGTACAACAAACTCATAAACGAAAACATACTAAGTCTGACAGCAAGCCTCTATATCATAGTTTTGACTAGGACAACCCCTACCTCATGAATGAATTCTGAAAATTGAAATGACATAAAATAGAATACAACTCATAACATGTGATCATGAATCTAACCATGAGGAATCACCACAAGCTAACCAAAGTTGAATCAATATGCTAACCACGACAGAATGGAGAAACGTCGCACCCTATATTATAAAACAATATAGGCACTAGAGATATATGTGTCAGCACTTTGAATGTACTGAATATGAGGAACTTGCATAAACATAAACGTGAAACATGCTAAGTCTTGAAAACATGATAATGCATGACCAAGTAAAACATATCAAATCTTGATAAGCTAAAGTCATAAATCATAAGGAAAGGTCAATGCAGCATTTGAAAATCATAACACAATCTTAAATCAACATCTTTGAGGAAGTCATGAACTCTTTGAGAAAAACTTGATCTTTTTGTGAGATGTTTACCATTAACCGACATAGACCATGTGAGCTATAACATGGAATCTGGTGTCTTTCCCACATCGAAAAGAGATTATCCTACTTGTCAAGGTAAGGACCATGTTCTTAAGCTTAGGTGGATCCACTAGATAACTTGTCCAATCGGTACATCCTACGGGGGCACGTAGTTGAGGACTCTGGGAATCACCCAAATCTACTCGGTGCTAAGTATACTCCCAATGGAAATCATAAGAAAATAATATCATAATCATATCTCTGTACTCTTTGAAATAGTGAGAATCTAGTAACACCAACTCAATCATAAAGACTCGTAAAATCATAAGAATATTTCCTTTAAAATACCATGATTTCATAACATAATCGATGTTTCAAAGACACTTAATCAAAAACACCTAAATCATGATAATATTTTCATAGTAAAATCACACTTCAATCGGAAGTAGCTAAATCATGGAAATATTTCATAATGAGAATACTTCAATTGGAAGCAACCAAATTTCATAAAACATGAGATACTTTATTTGAAAGCACCCTAGAATCATAGTCACTACAATTTCTTATGCATGCATAATTTCAAAACTTCAATTCACGATCATAAGATAGACATATAACATGGGTTCATATGAAATACTTTGAAAACATGTAATTTGACTCAAACATAATAATATCAAATATAATGAATTGAATCATAAACAATCGAACCCATGAAGAATCATATAAAACCCTAGAAAATTGGGTTGAAACCATAGAAGAAAGTTGAGAAATCTTTGGGACTCAATGGATGAAAGAGAATACATTGATGAACTTCCACATACCTTGATGAATTATAGCTTTGGAATTGGAAAAGGAGACTTAAAAGCTTGATGAACCCTAATCCACTTGAGAGAATCCTTAGAGAGAATTTGGAGAGAAAACTTTGAGAGCGTTTGAGGATTTGAGTGAATGAGAGAGAATTAGGTAGATTTTGAACAATAAAAGAAGTTATAGGGTCAAAACGACATAGTTTAGGTGTAGAAAAGGTAGGAAAAGACCCAAATAACCTTGAGTTAAAACTGTCGAACAACCTCTATGGTCCGTACAAGCTTCCATGGACTGTCATGGTCATCCGCATAATCTATTACTGGAGACCAACTTTTGGGTCAAATTCCACGATCACCTCTTACGGTCCATAGGTTCTTCTACGAGTCATAGGCCCAACAATAGAACCCAAGGTCGATTAAAAAATTTCACCATTTTTGGAACCTCACCTACGACCACTTCTTACAGGTCGTTTACACTTCTACGGATCATCCTGTTGGTTCGTAAGAACTCTTCTGGGAGTTGTCAAATTTACATTTTTGAGGACCCATTTCAAGAGTGTATTCTACGGATCGTAAGATCTTGAATGGACTGTAAGTAGGCTCGTAGGACCTGCATCAGTAGTCAAATTTTCATAGTTTCCTTTCCAACTCAACGTACCAAGTTCTGAGGTTTTACATAAATAGAGTATGTAATTCAATTAGCACAAGTTAAAGACATGATTTTTTCCTATTATGTGGGCTAAGTAAATTACTATATAGAGATACTAAATTATAGGTGAAACATGTATTCATAGACTATTTATGAAGAAGAACTGAAATATGATGAAATTCATGCTTTTCATTGGAACCCTAGATTATGTAGAATTAATTAGCCAAAGAATTAAGGTTACTTTGGGAATCAATGGGTGAAAGGATACCAATTGGTGAAATCTGAAATACTTGAAAGGGAAAACTTTGGTAGAATACTTGAAACTTGAAGATGAAGAACTTTAGTTATTGTTTGAGTGAACTTAGAGCGTAAGTTATCTAATAATTCTAAGTGTTAGGCGTAATTAAGGGGTTTGGGTCGACTGAGCTCCCTTTAACCACTTAGGATAGGTAAAAACATCACGGTTTAGGAGTTTAAAGGGTAGGAAAAGATCAAAACAACCCTAATTGAAAACTGTTAGAACATTCTATTGGCGGCCATCTACGGTCAGTGGAATGGTCTTCGACCTGCACATGTCATCTATATAGAATCAAAGCCTACATTCAAGTCTCTGAAGTTCAATCTACATGACAAATCTACGGTCTATTGATTGATCTATGACCTAGACTAAGTTCGTACTACATTTCCTAAACTTTATTCCATGAGCTCAATCCACTGTCCATGATTTCATATACGATCCGTGGTTTAAGTTCGTGAAACTCAAGCTAAAATTCAAGTCTTTGAAGTTGATTTACAGTCGGGTGGAAGACGACCTTTGGCTCACTTCTGAAAGAAGGGTCTATGTGCCCAAGTTCGGGTCTATCAGGCGGCGGATCATTAAGGAAAGCCATGAAACACCGTGGGCCGGGCATCTAGGGCAGCGAAGAACGAGGGCGCTGATCGAGGCTATCTATTTTTGGCCACGCATGCGGGACGACATCGAGTGCTATGTGCAGACTTGTCTTGTGTGCCAGCAAGACAAGGTGGAGCAAATACATCCGGGAGGACTACTGGAGCCACTACCCGTAGCGGAGAGTCCATGGGAAAGCGTGACCATGGACTTCATCACTTCCCTGCCTAAGTCTGACGGGTATGGAACTATCATGGTCGTGGTGGACAGGTTCTCAAAGTATGCTACCTTCATACTCGCCACAGCCGGATGCACCGCAAAGGAGGCCGCTCGATTGTTCTTCAAGAACGTGGTGAAGTATTGGGGGCTGCCTAGACATATCATTAGCGACCGAGACCCCCACTTTACTGGAAACTTTTGGAGAGAGTTGTTCGAGATACTTGGCACAAAACTTCATTTCTCCACGAGTTTCCACCCGCAGACTGACGGCCAGACCGAACGCGTCAACGCCCTGTTGGAGTGCTACCTAAGGCACTATGTCAGTGCGCATCAGAAGGATTGGGCAAGACTCTTAGACATGGAGCAGTTTTCATATAATTTGCAAAGGAGCGAGTCCACTGGGCGCACACCGTTTGAGTTGGCGACAGGCCAACAGCCCCAAACTCCACAGTCTTTACCGGCCGCTTTCGAAGGGAAGAGTTTGGGAGCCTACCATCTTGCGAAAGGATGGGAAGAGCAACTTGACACTGCCAAGTCCTACTTGGACAAGGCAGCAAACAAGATGAAGAAGTTTGCCGACTGCAGACGATGTCCCATAGATTACAAAGAAGGCGACATGGTCTTGGTAAAATTTAACCCAAGACAGTTCAAAGCACTAAGAGGCGTTCATTGAAACTTAGTGCGAAAATATGAGGGGCCGTTCAAGATCGTTGCCAAGGTGGGCAAGATCTCATATCAGGTGGAGTTGCCTCCACACTTCTAAATCCATCCGGTGTTTCATGCAAGCGTCCTCAAGCCATACCATGAGGACAAGGACAAGGAGGACACTAGCCAGAACCAATCACGACGGGCCCCCATTACCGTCACCGCCTCGCACGACTGGGAGATTGAGGCAATCATAGACTATCAAGCCAAATGGAAGCGAGGTCAACAAGCCAGCGCCATGTTCCTTGTACATTGGAAGGGACAATCCCCGGAGGAGGCCACATGGGAGAGATATGAAGACTTGTGGCAGTTCAAAGACCAAGTTCGGGAGTTTCTGCAACAATGCGCCGCGGTCGTCGCATCATCAGGTGGGGGAGCGTGTGACGTCCCGCCACTTTGCCATTAAAATTTTGCAGCCAAGAAGACACAGAGATTTCTAGAGTAGAAGAAAGGCTTGCGGAAAGCTCTAGAACACCTTAGATATTTCAAGAAAACCTTGGAGAATTCTAGACAATGTAGAATTCTCTAGATTAGAGACCAAAGTGTAAATATCTTAGGGACTTCTCATGTAAATATTAATTGCACTTTAGTCCTTGGAAAGTAGTATAAATAGAGGTGCCACCCATTTGCAAAGGCACCAAGCAAGCAAGCAACTTTGTAAAGCAATCTTCCAAAGCTTAATACAAAAGCCTTCTTCAAAAGCTCTCTTTTAATCTTTCTAAGTCATTCTTAGCATTCTCTTAGCGATCTTGTCTTAAAAGGCTTACTTGAGCTTACGAGATCTTGAAAGAATAGTGAGTAAGTTGTCAAGTGCCGCACGGAGATTTAGAAGAGTCTCTAAGTCCGTGAAAGTTGTGTTGTATATATATAGGAGAGGTTTCTTTTTTTTCTGCAGATACGTGGGCGTGTGGGTCTCCCTTTTTTTTTTGGATTCCTCCTTTTTATTTTTTAGTCGTGTGTGTATAGGGGTGACTGTTTGTGTTGCTGATGGTTTCGTGGGGAAATGTTAGGATAGGGGTGAGTATATGGAATTTGTGGGGTATGGGAAGTGGGGGTGAGTTATTTTCTTATTTTTATTTTTAGTTTTATTTTACTTTTAAAAAAATAATAATTAACTATACATACAAATAATAAATAAAATATCAACTAATTAAAGCAATATTAAAAATTATATTTTATTATTGGTACAAAATAATAATTAAACTAACAATAAAAATAGCCCGCAAAAGCACATAACTGAAATTTAAAACTCTATCCCTTCATATAATTCTTAGGCATAAAATATAAACTGATTTTTATATATATATATATATATTTTATTTTTTTTTATTTTTTTTTATTTTTATTTTTTCTAACAATCTTTGACTCATTCCTGCATGGTATTAACGCAAATCAAAATCACATGCTACTTTGTTTTAATAGAATTATTAATAATGTGAAAATATATATTTTTTTTAAAAAGATTATAATCAAAGAAAATATTTTTTAAATGTCCAACGAGTTTTTTTTAAAAATGTCCAACAAGTTTAATATATTGAAAATATCTTTTCTTTTTTTTGTTATTTTCAAATCTTTTAAAATAAACTTACTAAAATAAGACAAAAATCAAAATATCTAACTTAACCTAAAATATATATTTAAGGAATAAAAACAAGTGTAAAGTCTTATGTTTGGTCAAAAATTACGTGTCTACAAAATGCATGGACCTTAACCTGCTTAACGTTGCACTGTGTACTAATCTTATGTTGAGGGAGTTCAACATTTAATATATATACGTAAATCGTAAACTTCATCCTATACGTACAGTGTAATTTTCCGAGTGAGGGGGTTCGGGTGACCCCTCGGCTCCATGTGGGTCCGCCCCTGGCTGAGGAGGATACATAATAAGTTGTTTAACATAAATGTTATCTACAAAAGTCTGAAGGGCTTTAAAGATAGTGAAATACTAATTAGTCTAACTATTACAGCCTGCAAAGATCTGGAAGTCTATTGGAGAATCTTAAACCTGGAAGGAGCTAGCATCAAACAAAGAAGGAGGAGTAGAACTGCAATCTGTATTGACACCACCTGCAAAAACAACAAAAGAGCACAACCTATGCAACCTTAGAATGAAGGAGATTAGAACAGGGAAGTCATGAACAAGAAAAAAGCAAGCAAGAATAGGAACTTACTCTTGTTAACTGATACACACACGAGAAGGAACAATAGTGATATTTGGTTGAGGATCTAAAGGAGTAGACGGAGACAAGGTGTGAGCTATGATGCAACATTTCGTAAGTATGGAGGGTCTCAAGGAAATGGAATGGTAGATCTGAAATTGGAAACCCTAGACTATAGTCTATAATGTGACAGGGAAGGGCCTTGTCCGAAGGAGGCTTCTTTCCAGTTTTGCTCTTATTTTTATCTGTATTTGATTGATTTGGGTAATAGGCCCAAATGAGTTTGTATTTATCTTTCCCAATTAATAAAAGCCCCCCATGATTCAACTAAAAAAAATAAAATCTTCTGCGTCGTTAAATTTTCACCTAGGGCTCTTGTAGCAGGATTTTCAGGAGAAACAAACTGACTGGCATTACGAACATCTCCCACCAAAGATTGAGCTTCTTCAATAAATTTATATTTCTTCAGCCAATCGCATTGCAACTACAATTTGGCTTGGCTCTAAGCGAGCGAGCATCCCTTTCTGCACGGTCTGGTACAAGTGCACCCAAAAAAACTAAGTAGTAAGTTAATATTTAATGTACATATAATATAATATTGAAGTCAATAAAACTTCTTAAATTAAAAAAAAGAGCCAACTAAGATATCACTATGTGAATGCTTCAGCAATAAAGAAGAGGATCTCAGAAAGAGTTTAGGATCTATCCATATAAATCGATCTTGAAGTTCTTCTACTTTAAACATACTCTAATCAATGTAAGTGAACATATTTCTTAAATGTAAACAACTCAAACCAACTATGTAATTATGGCCAACCGCCAACCAAAATATCAATAAATCCAACTTTTCCTACTACTTTTGATTTGGATACTTTGGGGAAAACTTGGTTTGGAACTTTAATTCCTTCAACCTTTTGTTGAGAACTCGGTAATGCAAAGGTGTGACCTAGCACTCAAATAAAGTGGGAAGAAAACCATGAGGTCTCATTTTCAAATCAGAGACAAAAGCATCACTAGATGATTTCTGCCTAATCTTTGGCGAGAAAATTTATCCAATATTGATGGGTGGATTCGGTAGGTATCTAGTGGAATAGTTGAGGTGTGCCCGGACAATCTTCATCCAAAAAAAAGAACCAATAACTCTAAGTACCAAAAAGTTATACTACACAAATATATGCAGAACATATCCTAAAAAGGGTACTTCTTGCAAGTTGTGGAGGCTAGGACACTAGAGCTCTCACACTCTATTTCTTATCAAATATGCTAGCTTCACTTCTTGGTCCATGTAAGATTGTGACTCCAAAGGTCACTCACCGTCTCATTTTGGGTGTCCATAAACTTGCAGAGGCCAAAGTTAGAAGTGTTGTAACCTTTATGGTGGTGGTTTTGCCTATTGTTGCTTATCTAGAACCTGCTTTGTTTCTATCTGTCTACTAGCGTTAGAATCTACTTCATCATCTTCTGATCTATTCCTGTGGACACAGTTGCAGACAGAAAGCTTCTTGTTGAACAAAAAGCTAGGTTTATCTATCTGTTCCATAACCAAACGAAATCAGTCCAAGCCAGTTACCAAATGATTGTCCATCCTTTCCACTCCTAGATGTTCTTCCATTTTATCGCTTACTATCCTATCATTATCAGAGTTTATAGGCAGTTCACACAACTATTAATGTTGTTAGAATACAAATAAGTATATACAATCCTACTTAGAATAGGAATAGGAATCCTAGTTGGAAAAGGAGTCCAATCTAGTGTCTATAAATAGGGTCTCTATGTAATAATATAGATATAACAATTCAATAATATTTTTCTCATATATTTCTCACATGGTATCAAAGCAATGGTGAGAAGATTAAATCAGCCGTCACTCTGCAATTTTTCGATCACCTAAATTGCTGTCCGAGAGAATAAATTTTTTTCTGTGTTTTTTTTTTGAGCAATTTTATTTTTTCCAGTGGGGTAACCTCTTAATTCTGAAGCTGATCATATAATTATTTTTTCCTGATCTCGACCAGTTTTTTGACGATCAGATCCTTTTCTCCGACAGTCAGATTTATTTCCAGATTTCTGCCCATTTTTTTTTTATTCCCAGCAGTCAGATCTATTTTTTGTGAGAATATTCTAATTTCACAATATGTCGTTTGGGATAGATATTTTTGGCTCCAAAAATATAGAAAGTTCAAGTGCTATGAATTTAGGGGTGTGCAAAAACCAAACCGACCAATAAACCGAACCGAAAAAAATATTATTGGGTCATTGCCATTGGGCTATTAGGTCAACGGGTGTTGAATGGTTATATAAAAAAAATTATTGGGTTATCGATTTGGTATCGGTTTTTAGTATTGAGTTATTGGGTAAAATGATAACCTATTAAGACGATAGTAAGTTACTACTATACCCTTCATAAATATTAAATATTAATAATTTAACATAACTAGACACTATATCAGTACTCTACACTACAGTCTACACACTTCACACGTCATAGTACTTCTACTTCACATCAGAAATTCCACATTATATTTTGGTTGTAACATGTTATTGTAACCTTCGTACTACATCTACTCTTATTGATGCAATTTCTCATAATATTTCTTGTTTCACTATATCAAAGCATTTACAGTTGATTTACTTGTCTCACTGTATCGTGCCAAATTGTTAGAGAAGTGAGAAATCATATATTTATTTTATGAGCATTTTCTTATTGGGTAAATCAAAAACTGAATCGTTAATGACCAAAAACCGATAAACCGAAAACCGATAAAGAATATGTTATTGGTTTAGCATAATTAAAAACCGAAACCGATAAACCGAATCGATAATACATAAAATCGAACAGAGTGATGCACACCCCTAGCTATGATCACTTCAGAACAATAAATGGAAAGCTCAAACTACTTAGCTTGGGCTTCTTCAATTGAGTTATGGTGCAAGGATCAAGGCGTCCAAGATCACTTAACCAACCATGCTTGTGTGGTAGATGAAAAGGCAAAGGCTAGTGAGACAGATGAAAAAGCCAAAGCACAATGGGAGAAGGTTGATGCTCAATTATGTAGTCTCTTATGGCAATCTATCGATTCCAAGTTAATGCCCTTTTTTTGCCCATCCCAGACATGTTATTCAGTTTGGGAAAAGACACGTGCTTTATAAACTAATGATATATCTCAATTCTATGATGTGATATCTATAATGATCAACTTAAAGAAACAAGATTCCAATATTTCTACTTACTTGGGACAAGTACAAGCAGTCATGGGGGAATTTGAAACATTGATGTCAATCACTACGAATGTGGACAAACAATAAGAGCACATACAAACGTTATTTCTAGTTCTTACACTTGTTGGACTTCCTCCTGACCATGATTTAGTGAGTGATCAAATTTTAGCTAGTCCTTCAGTACCTACAATTGATGAATTATTCTCTCGTCTACTTCGTCTAGCCGCACCTTCCAGTCATAACTCACAAATAGTTTCATCACCTACCATTGACTCCTCTATTCTGACATCTCAAATTATAGACAAACGAACATATCAACCTATGGAGAATTGGCGAGGAGGAGGTCGTTTTGTAAGATCTCGATCCAAGTGTAGTTATTGTCATAAGCTTGGGCACACTAGTGAAATATGTCATATTTAGCATGGTCCACCACCAGTTAAGATCCTACTGTTATAAAGGAATATAATGAGTCCCTTCGAAATTGCGCAAGTAAGCAAACATCTCCACAAGCAGCATCTATTGCTCAGCCTGATCGACCACCCAATAATTCTCATATTGCTCAGGAAGAATATGATGAGTTCCTTCAATATCGAGCAAGTAAGCAAACGTCTCCACTAGTAGCCTCGGCTACTCGGCCTAATGTTCATGTTGCGTATAATTATTTTGGTTGTGTTTCACAATCTAGTACTCTTGGATCATGGGTCATGGACTCAGGCGCTTCTGATCATATTTCTGGTAACATATCATTTATGTCTGATATTGTTTATTCACAATCTAGTACTCTTGGATCATGGGTCATGGACTCAGGCGCTTCTGATCATATTTCTGGTAACATATCACTTCTGTCTGATATTGTTTATTCACAATCTCTTCCTGCTATTACTTTTGCTAATGGGATCCAAACAAAACTAAAAGGGGTTGGAAAAGCCAAACCCCTCTCTTTTGTCCCTTTAGACTCTGTTCTTTATGTCCCTGGTTCTCCTTTCAATCCAGCATTTGTTAGTCGTTTGACGCGTGACCTACATTGTGGTATAACTTTTTTTGATGATTTTTTTCTCATGTAGAACCGCAGTACGGAACAAATAATTGACACATGACATGAATCAAAAGGCCTTTACTATCTCACATCTTCAAATTCCTTCACAACATGCTCTGTAACAGATCCTTCAGCCTTAATTCACAATGAGTCTATCCAAGCTATAAAACATGGTGCCTAGTTTGTCTAGTTTATCCACGTTAGATTGTGAGTCGTGTCAACTTGGAAAATACATATGTGCTACATTTTCCCGTAAAACTGAGGGTCGTTCAGAGTCTATTTTTTCATTAGTTCATTTTGATATTTTGGGTCCTAGTAGAGTCAGTTCACCCTTAGGTTTTCGTTATTTCGTTGGTTTCATTGATGATTATTCAAGATGCACTTGGGTTTTCTTAATGAAAGACCGTTCTGAGTTATTTGTCATATTCAAAATTTTCTTTGCTGAAATACAAAATCAGTTTGGTGTTTCTATTCATACTTTTCATAGTGATAATGCCTTAGAATATTTATCCTCCCAGTTTCAGAAATTTATGACTCACCAAGGCATTATTCACCAAACATCTTGTCCGTACACCCCTCAATAAAATGGTGTAGCAGAAAGGAAGAATAGGCATCTCACTGAGATTGCTCGCACTCTCCTCATTGAATCTCATGTTCCGCTGCGTTTTTGGGGCAATGCAATCCTTGCATCTTGTTATTTAATTAATAGAATGCTCTCATCTTCTATTCAGAATCAGGTTCCACATTCCATATTGTTTCCTCACTTATATCTATACTATATCTCCATCGTGTCTTTAGGAGCACATGCTTTGTTCATAACTTAGTCCTTGGTAAGGATTAATTAGCCCATCGGGCTCTCAAATGTGTCTTTCTTGGTTACTCTCGAGTTAAAAAAGGATGCCGTTGCTATTCACCTAATCTTCATCGATATCTTATGTGCACCGATGTCACATTATTTGGATCTCAACCTTATTATACATCTTCTGATCATTTTATATCTCTGAGGTCTTATCCATACCTCAGGTTTTACCTATACCAATATTTGAGGAATCTAGAGTTACTTCTCCAATGGTAGTGCCACCGCTCTTGACTTATCATTGTTGTTTGCTCCCAACACTAGTTCTAAATGATTCATGTCATGCACTAGACCCTGCTCCTACTGTGGACTTGTCTCCTCCTAGTCAATCGGTTGCACTTCAAAAAGGTATACGATCCACTAGAAATGCTAATCCACATTATACTTTCTTGAGTTATCATCGTCTCTCATCACCCCATTATGCTTTTTTATAATCTTTTTTCTCTATTTCCATTCCTAAGAGTACATGTGAAGAAAATAACATATGTTCATCTTTTTCTATCTATGATTGTTGTTAGTCATTTACCTCTTCATCAGTTGGACATTAAGGGGTCGTTTGGTAGGCCGCATTAAAACAAATAGTCCATGCATTATGTATGACATTATTTATATTAGTACTATGTTTGGTAGGAATTTGGACCTATGTATAACTAATCCATGGATTAGTTATACCTCCTACATGGTATTATATGATGTATTACTAGGTATTAGTAATACATATGATATAATTCATGGGATAAGTCTATGTTAAGACAAAAATATCCCTTAAATCATTTTAATTATTTTGTTTATTTTCTTGATTTTATGTTTTATATTTTTACTAGTAAGTTTATTTAAATAAATTAGCTTACAAATTATTTAGAGAGAGTTGTTTGTTACCAAATAAATCCAATACAAATTACTACAATATTTGAAATGAGAGTTGTTTAACATTAACTAATTAAAAAGGTAAATATATCACCACATGATGCTTGTGATCTTAATTGAATGTATAATTTGTTGATATAGATATATATTTGTGTGGTTTTCTAATTATTTGTATTTCGAATAATTTATAAAATTGCATACATATTAAAACTACTACTTGTAATTTTTATGTGTAAATGTAAATGGTTTATTCAATTTTACTATTGTTTACCGTCTTTTAAATTTTAAAAGTTGATAGTTTATCATTTTTAAATGAAAATTGACATTTTGTAAGTGATCAATTTACTAAGCTGACAATTATTTATCCTCAAATAATTTAAGTGAAAAAAAGGCAAACATGACAACAAAATTGTTCTTCTTATAGCTAGTTAGAAGGCCATAAAAAAAAATATTGTCCAACAATTCTTACTTTAACCCAATTACATAATAATTCAAGGGAATAATTGGAAAGAAATTTTTTATAAAGTTTTAATCTAAACACAAGATGAGGTGGGAAGCAATGAACTAAACACTTGATAAAAATAAACCCTACATTACTAATCCTTGCATTACTAATTCCAGCAATTCCATCATTATTAATCTTTGTACCAAAAGACCCCTACAAATGCTTTTCTACATGGTGATCTTGCGGAAGAAGTCTATATGAAGCAACCACATATCCCTATACACAGATGTTAGTGCATGCAATATTAAAATATAAATTATATAAAATATTATAAAATTATGTGGCAATTCATAAAAAGAATTATTATACTTATATTAATAAAAGTTGAATAAAATTTTATGAATACTTATGTTAAAAAAATATTATATTTTCTAGGATTATGTTGAATATGTTGTTGTAGTAGTATATAGATGAATGATTTGAATTGTCGAGAGTATATGATATGTAAATTTGAAGGAGGAATAAATTGTTAAAGCATGAAGGATATGAATATTTTTTACACTAAGGAAAAAGGCTTAAAATACCTTCGAAGTATTGGAAATGGTGCAAAACTATCCAACATCCACCTATTGGCTCCAAAATACCTTTGTCATCCACCTTTAGGTCCAAATTTGACCACTTCTTTAATGGATTTTCATTTAAATTATTTAAATATTTTTTAAATGCGTGACACTCAACCATTGGTTATAATTTAGTTAATTAATATAATTTATAAACTCGCCCATTACTAATTAAACCCGCCCCAAATCCAACCCA